>JAMKCH010001829.1:0-37543 GCA_023653785.1 Ophioderma brevispina
TCGGACCGGAGCACCGAACACCACCCCCCCCCTTTCCTTAAGCGAAACATAAAATGGAAAAACTGTGTTCAATGGCGAAACCATTAAAACAGAAAGGCCACCGCAAAACGAGCACCAAACGGAGTGACAGCGGAAAGCAAGACCCGTAATGAAAGCACGGAACAAGAGGGTCGCGGGGCGGCAAGCGCAAAGACGCTGAAAAGTGGGGTGAAGCGAGCCAAATGGGGCGCGTGTCGGATCGAAAACGAGCGATGAAACCAAAGGCGTGCCGCGGTAAGACCCGACCCGCCATTTCGCGGAGACAAGATACCGTCGCGGTACCAAAGTCACACACGGTAAAGAATTTTACAAGTCAGTTTCACATATTTTATAAAAAACAACAAAGGCATAAGAATAAAATATAGACACACTCACCCATCAGAACTGTGTTATTGATAGTATGACCACTACAAGAAAGACAGAAACAGGCTCACAAGAAAGCAAGGAATCCAAAGCAAGCAAACACGTGCGGCAATGGCGGCCTTTGTTTACCTATTTTACCCGCTATACAGATCACATGACCGCCATGGCGGTTAAAAAAAGGATACACAATAAAAGCTCTACGAGGGTTGTGTAAAAGTCGCCGTTTTTTCCGTCAAATAGAGCGTTATAAAATCCAGTATATAATCCGTAATGATCCAGATAGTATTGGTTATAGTAGTAGGAGTATTCCGTTTTGAGACGAAAACAGTCCAGTATCAAAAAGCCTCAGATAATTGGCTGCAAAACACAGAGCTGCGATGTACACGCGTCGTTTTGTATGGCGGCCAAAAGGGAATTGAGGAAGTCATGGTCGACAGGGGGGACCTGGGGTCACTGGTCGAGTCCATTCGCTTTTTTAGGGGTGCTAAAATGGTATTTTGGGGCTTTTCACTTCTCAGAAGGAAATGCATATGTTTCAGTCAACATTGGTGTAAAGGAAATCAGTTCAGTGTAATGATTTCCCTACTTTATTGGTACATATATTGTAATTGAAAATGTCCGCAGTATATGCCTATTGAAAATGCCTGTAGTGTATACCTATAGTGTATCTACTTTATTATTGGTACATGTAATTGAAAATGTCCGCAGTATATGCCTATTGAAAATGTCTGTAGTGTATACCCTACTTTATTATTGGTACATGTATTGTAATTGAAAATGTCCGCAGTATATGCCTATTGAAAATATCTGTAGTGTATACCCTACTTTATTATTGGTACATGTAATGTAATTGAAAACGTCTGCAGTATATGCCTGTCCACAGTATATGCCTATCAAAAATGTCTGTAGTGTATACCCTACTTTTTTATTGGTACATGTATTGTAATTGAAAATGTCTGCAGTATATGCCTATTGAGAATGTCTGTAGTGTATACCCTACTTTATTATTGGTACATGTATTGTAATTGAAAATGTCCGCAGTATATGCCTATTGAAAATGTCTGTAGTGTATACCCTACTTTATTATTGGTACATGTAATTTGTCATTAAAATGTCCGCAGTATATGCCTATTGAAAATGTCTGTAGTGTATACCTACTTTATTATTGGTACATGTAATTGAAAATGTCTGCAGTATATGCTTATTGAAATGGTCTATAGTGTATACCTACTTTATTATTGGTACTTGTAATAGATCTTTTCAAATAAACATTCAAAATGTTTGGAGCAAAACGCAATGTAGCGTCCTTATATGCCTGCGTATATTTACAAGCACTTGCCAGTGCCGTGCATTATGTAAAGGCGAAATAAGCATTAGTGCTGCACCATACAGTTGCGTGTGATGACCCGTTAAGATGCTTATTAGGGTCATCGTGTTCAGTAAACTTAGTGTCTGCAGTGTATGCCTTATTTTATTATTGGTACATGTAATTGAAAATGTCTGTTGTGTATGCCCTACTGAAAAGTCTGCTATGTATGCCCTACTGTAATTGAAAATGTCTGTGTATGCCCTACTGTAATTGAAAATGTCCGCTGTGTATGCCCTACTGTAATTGAAAATGTCTGTGTATGCCTTACTGTAATTGAAAATGTCCGCTGTGTATGCCCTACTGTAATGGAAAATGTCCGCTGCGTATGCCCTACTGTAATGAAAATGTCTGTGTATGCTCTACTGTAATGGAAAATGTCTGAGGAATGCTCTACTGTAATAGTCTGGTGCTCGGCCCAAAGAACCTTGCATTTGACCTTGCGCAAGAGTCCACACAAAATATTTTGATGGTTTCTAGGCAAGATTGACCTACTGAATCTAAATCTGGATGATGCCACTTTGGCATCCTTGAGCATTTTGAGATAGGGTAGGGGGTAAATTAACAGGGGTAAAAATTTGTAAATGCTTCATAATGGGTTAAAAGGTGTATAGTAATGTTCATCTGGTCCTATGGATTAAAAAAAGGTATAGTTTGCTATATCTAGGACATTTACTTTTAACACATCAAGTCTAAAATGGTTCAAGGTCATCCTGGGGTAAACAATTTAGAATGCACAGATTCTTTTCCAAATGGGCTCAAATTCTTCATTCTGTTTGATATTAATGTCAAATATAGGTTACACACTTTGTTGGACATTTGTGGTATAAATAAGGGGGAAATAATGGAGAAGGTCCACAGGGTCTATGGGGGTTAATCATTTTGGTCTCTGTTAGATACCTTAGCAATGATTGACATGAGGTAAATGTTTATTTTCTGTTTTAACATTCCCATACGAACAATTTGAAACCAATTTGAAACAAATCGGATCGTTGTAAATATTTAATCCCATGATGACCTTGAACAAATTTTGGTCTGTAGTGTAAACACAAAAGGTTGCAGGTATAGCAAACTATACCTTTTTTTAAACCTTAGAACAAGATAAACACTTCTATACATATTTCAAATCCACATGAAACATTTACAAATTTTACCCCTGTTAAATTACCCCCTTCCCTATCTCACAATGCTCAATGATGCCAAAGTGGCATCATCCAGATTTGGAATCAGCAGGTCAATGTTGCCTAGAAACCATCAAAACAATTTGTGTGGACGCTTGCGCAAAGTCATATGGGTCGAGCACCGGACTATAATGGAAACTGTCCGCTGTGTATGCCCTACTGTAATTGAAAATGTCTGTGCATGCCTTACTGTAATTGAAAATGTCTGTGTATGCCTACTGTAAATGAAAATGTCTGCTGTGTATATGCCCTACTGTAATTGAAAATTCCGCTGTGTATGCCCTACTGTAATTGAAAATGTCTGTGTATGCCCTACTGTAATTGAAAATGTCTGTGTATGCCTACTGTAAATGAAAATGTCTGCTGTGTATGCCCTACTGTAATTGAAAATGTCTGCTGTGTATGCCCTACTGTAATTGAAAATGTCTGTGTATGCCCTACTGTAATTGAAAATGTCCGCTGTGTATGCCCTACTGTAATTGAAAATGTCTGTGTATGCCTTACTGTAATTGAAAATGTCTGCTGTGTATGCCCTACTTTATTTTTGGTACATGTAATTGAAAATATTTGTGTATGCCCTGCTTTATTATTGGTACATCTAATAGAAAATGTTTGCAGTGTATAGCCTATGTTTTTAATTGAAAATATCTGCAGTGTAAAGCCTACATAATTAATTGAAAATATCTGCAGTGTATGCCCTACTTTATTATTGGTACATGTAATTGAAAATGTTTGCAGTGTATACCCTACTTTATTATTGGTACATGTAATTGAAAATGTCTGCTGTGTATGCCTTATTTTATTAGTACATTTAATAGACCTTTTCAAATAAACATCAAAAATGTTCGGAGCAAAGCACAATGTACGAGAGCAACCTGATGTGCTCGCGTACACCCACAAGCGCATGCCAGTGTAGTGCAAGGCGAAAAACGCTTAAAGAGACATGAGATTTCCAGAAAGAAGCATCCCCAATTTTTCTCGAACCCCGGTTTTTTACATATTTGGAATGTTTACCAATGTATTATATCACACCTGAAGTGAATAAGCCGAATACGCGGTCTTTATGTAATATGATGATGATTTAGTACTTTCTGTCGTGCACGACAGAAAGTCATAGCATGGTTTTCTATGGGGAACGATTTGTGGTTTTCTTTGGCATCTGTTTCTCCAATAAACCTTCGAAACGTTCTCGGTAGGTGGTCTACAACCGATCCAGTGAAATTTGAGAGAAATTTTGTATCCCAAAAAAATCTCCTCCTGTCACTTTAAGAGCTGTACCATCATGTTCGGTAAACTTGAAAATGTCTGCAGTGTATTGCCTACTTTATTATAGGTACCTGTAATTGAATGCATGTGCACTGTATGCCCTATTTTATTATTGTACATGTAATTGAAAATGTTTTCAAATATACAGCTGGTTATCATAAGAACCCTTGTGACAATGTTTTCTATCATATACTTTTGAAATTAATATTTATTCATATTGTATGCTTTTGAAATTTAGGAAGATGAAGACTCAATTTGTCACCAATTTCTTTATCTTTAAATTCACAGCTTTTTGCTAACATCTCAAAGTTTACAGATTTAGAATCAACTTGTACTTTTTAAATCTGATCAATCAGAACAAGTCCATTGTGTTTGCACTTTGTGTTCCATTCAATTGTAACTGCCAAAACGTGTATACCACAAATGCTTATACAATGGCTTGTAATGGGCATTCTATTCTTGCATTTCAATCTGAATTCATGCATGGTAGTCATATCTACAGAACATATGCACTGTTAAGCGGGGCTTTCATACTTTTTTGATTGGTCGGTAAGTTCCAAACATGCAAGAGTAGAGTATCAAATTAACATACCTGTTTTCTCTTGATAATCTTGCAATACTGAATAGAGCAAAGTCTGTGATGACAAGCTTTCCATTCTCTATGAAGATGTTGTTGGACTTGAGGTCTTTGTGTACAATACCTTTAGCATGTAGATATCCCATTCCCTGTGAATATTAAGCAAAATGTTTGTTAGCTTCAAGATATTAAATTCCTACACAGGCACTTTTAGAAGTCACTGACTGCTTTACGTATAGACCTTTTTAATGAACATCAGGAATGTCAGTAGCAAAATGCAAGGGGGCAGTTGTGTCAGTAATATAAGGTCTGTCAGTACATAGCAGTCCCTTCCTTCCCTTTCCCAACTTCAACAATAGGTCACATTCACTCACTGACAGTTACAATGTTTAAAATATTTGCAAGTCAGGATGCCAACTTACAGCAGATTCTGTATGACTGCAACTGATTTATATTCTTTCAATGTAAAATTTGCTAAAAACATGTTCACGCAAAATTGTACAATTTGTCATTATTGCACTCGTAAGTAAGGTTGTAATATACATAACTTGATGTTAATAACAGAGGAAGTTTTGTTCACATAATCTACACCTTGTAGGAATGACAGATTGTTTGCTATGCTATTAACACAAATAGCTGTGAATTACCTTTTGTTGATCTGCACATTGTGCTTTTTTATGCTAACATAAAAATACAAGTATCACAATACGAATACAAGTATCACACACCACACCCATATTCAACCTATTATGCTGTATTTTGCCAACACTATTTTTCAGCATTCAACTTTTCACAAAGAAGCCCATTCTTTAGTTCTGATCAAAACACTATGGCTGGTATTCTGAAAGGGAGAATAACTTTAGACCCAGGTTTAAACCAGGATTAGTCCTACATGAGTGGACTTTTCCCCTCCAACATACTCTAAAAAAGTGCTGTAACAGGTGAGAAAATTTCTCATATGGGCCATGAGGAATTTTCTCACCTGTTACATTTAACTTTCGCAGTATTTTGAAAGGAAGGTCCACTCCTGTAGGACTAACCCTGGTTTAAACCCAGGTCTAAAGTTAGAATCCCTTAATACCAGCATATGACTGTGAATCTGTGCTCCTCTTACCTGTGCAATCTGTGTTGCAATTTGTACTGTTCTGTTCATACCAATCGATCCTTTCTCACATGTAAGTGAGTGTACAATGTCTGACCCTTGCATAGGCTGTCAATCAAATGGGAAACACAAGTATTAAAGATTGCTGCCAGTTAGAGCTTAAAATAATCATTAGGTTTTTAGTTCTGCTGTACTTTGGCCAGAATTATGAAGTGAAGGCCTTCATATTTTGAACATGGACTACACAAACCAAATTCACTTACTGTTGTGTGTGGAGTAATGACATGTAACTTCATACTTCTGACCATACAGACCTTTTTAGCCACCGATCAAAAATGGAAGTTATTTCAGAAAGGGTATTATGAATAGTAAACAAAACTACAAGTAACCCACCAATCACAAACTGGCAACATTGTGTACAATTCTTAACTAGTGTGTATATCATAGTGTGATGTCATTGTTCTTACCAATCCCTTATGGAACCCATTTTTTTCTTTAATTGACAACAGTTGAATATGTGATCACGTGTGGCCAGTGGAAAAGCGCAGGACTCGTGATCATTAGACCATTAGTTTGAGCCCCGCTATGGCCAACGTGTTTGTGTCCTTGGGCAAGATACTTGGTCTCAATTGCCTCGTTGACTCAAGCGACAATTGAAGCTGTTATGGGTGATATTACAATCTTAAGTGCTGATAGGGTTGTGCGCTTAGCCAGCTGCCACCTAGATGAAGCAAAATGATTGTGACGATTTCCCGATGGCAGCGTTACAATAATTGGCAATCAGCGCATTGGGACTTTGTTTAATGCACTATATAAGAATGGTTGTATTATTGTTATTATTATAGCCAGCCCTTGATTGGTTGATGTTGTTTTGATATTCAAAGACGGTTGCACATGATCAGTGTATTTCTTAAAAATCAGTTGATTTGTTAGCTTTAATTACATGCACTTGTAAAGCTGCCACAGAACCTATCTGAATTATCTTAAAAAAGAATTACAAAAGTAATGTCTTGTTCATTTGCCAAACCCTGCAAAAATGGTCACTTCAAAGTAGTGTTACAGCAAATGACTCGAAACCATTAACAATGAGTAAATCTAATTTGGGATCGAATTCAGTAATGACTTACCTAGTTACAATTGCTAAATGAGGAGGCCTCATGCAAGCACCCATAAATAACACCACAAAGTCATGTCTTGTCTTCTTGAAGAGTGACACCTGAAACACACATAATTGATTTAAATATGGCACGTATTAACAAATGACAGGTAGTTAGTATGGTAGTGTTTGCTTTTGATGTGAACCCTCTGCTTTGATGTACATGTGTCTTTTCTATTGTCATCCTTAGGTAATAAATCAAAAACCAAATTGCAATGTAACTTAAAGGAACTATTAGTTATCCATACAAGAGCATAAAAATATTTGAAATTTGCAGGAGTAGCTTAATTGAAGAATAAGTATGTAGAATTCTAATAAGGTATTTTCTTTCAATTAAACAAATCGTCGCCCGCATCACATACTGTCGTATTTCACATTTTTTAGGGTTTTTTTTCCCGAAATTTCGCCTAATTACTTATTTCATCGAGTTCTTGCCATCCACAAAGTTTCAAAATGTGAGGATGCCTAATTAATTAGTTAATAATTATATATTTTTGTCATTTTCCTCAAAATCATCATATCGGTATTTCACATACTGTCATATTTTAAAATCGCCATTCATTTACACGTGTTTTATATAGCGGTTGTATTTTGCCGATCCCCAAAATAACGATTTCACATACATATCTATTTGACTTATTTCCCATCGAACTTTCGTAAACAAGCTTTTCCACAACTGAAAATCTATTTTAAGTACATTAGAAACAACAACGGGTAATATGTGTCGATTTTAAGATACTTATTTGGTGATTTCACCTACAGCCTTATAATTTGGTAGCTTCATTAATATAATATAATTGGTAGTTAAAATTAGATTTATGTTTTATTGGGACTTTAAAATGTTTCCTTCAAACAGTAAAATCTAGCTGTTTCTTTTATGCTTCGTTTTAACGTATAGACTTGAAATGTCGCGGTAGATTTTGAACTGCGATTTTCTAGGAACCTGTTTTGTAAGATACGACAGTAAATGTGATGCGGGCGACGAAATGATAAAAAAGGAAAAAACAGCAACTGCTGAAAAATACTTGTTGCATACTTGAGATGTTATGCAACAGGTGGTTTTTCTCTTTGGAGATAATGCCCCTCAACAATGTATTTAGTGAATCTTGGGCCGCTGGGAGAGGGTCGCAAAATCAGCCGTCTGGTATAACTATGATTTTTGTTTTCACCTGGTATAAATTATACCCCTTTGTTTTCACACAATAATGGTATAATTAATCGTTGGTGTTGATTTGGATTTGTTTGTATGAATTTTGGGTATATTAGTCTGTGAACGTATCAGCTCCAATGCCGCATTCGATATCATTTGATTTTTTAGACATCATAATTATCGTAAAATCGTCTCGGTTTATTTACGTCTGCCGCTGGTTTCTTGTGACTTTTCAGTCGTGGCCTGCAAGACGCGAAGGACAATACACGCTGGGATATTTGCCCCCGGGGTATTTGCCCTGGGGTATTTGATTTGGCGTTTCTGCTGTTACCAAGGAAATTCTGGCAGACTTGAACTATTTGGTAAAATATGGCCCGAAATATAGGTCATAAGAAGAGAGGTATAAGTTTGGGCCCCCTTCTTGAGTCGTTATAACTATGGGTCATTATAAGTATGAAGAAGGAGAGGTATAAGTTTTGGGTCCACGTTTTCGGTTCCACTACCCCGGGTGCACATACCTCTCTCCTGAAAGCTCTGCCCCATTTGTTCTTCATTTCCGTGTCTATGTCCAGCATTTTAATGGCTACATCCACCATGCCATTTACCTCTGAAATGAAACAATTAACAAGTGTCATTTATGTTACAATATTTAAAATACATGTACAAATGTAAATTAAGGTGCAACGAGCGATTTCACATAAGCAGGTGTATCTAAAAATATGGAAATTCTGGGGTTTTTTGCACTGACCGTAAACCTTTCTATAAAAAAATATCCCCATATTGAAAAATCGCAATAAAAATCACTTTCTTTTTGTTTTCTCGTTTAAAACCTTATGGAGCCACCACTACAAATGACAGAAAATACAATGGCCTGAATTGTCGATCTTGTTGAACCTTTAATATTTTCCATTATTAATGTGGTTGCTGTATTTGTAAGTAGGAATACATTAAGTATTTCAAGTACAGTCTATGGTTATGGTTGTGATGTAAAAATATATACTGCTCCCCTCTGCAATGTCTTCAACCAGAGTGTGTTTTTGAACAATCCCATAAGGCATTGCAATTGTACCTATACTGTACTGTACTAAACCAGTTTTATACTGAGGGATAAAAATCTTTCAGACATATAAAGTTCCTTTAATACTAGAGCTTTGTGGGGCTAAAATGAGCATAAGTGTCAGGGTTTTTATGTGTTTAACAGGATTTTGTGGGATCACAATAACCTTATTGGGGTGATATTTCCCAAAACTGGTGCATTGTGGGAATTGGGACTAAATACACCCTCTGGGCTTTAACAGAAACGGTGGCAGTCGTGTAGCAATCGTTTAAAAAGTTCTTGTTTTCGATTTATGGTGTATCGGGTTCTCTATTTTGATATAAAGCCCGTCACATCTAGACTCACCATCCAATACTGTGGGAAACAACTTGTTGATTTTGATGATAAGGCATATATTCCAAAGCTCTATGCACTACTGTTGCACCAACTTGATTGTTCACCACTAAAATGGCAGTTTTTTGTCCTACTTTTGGAAATGGATTGTAACGGTAGAAATTTCAGGATACAATGAGAAAAAATAATTGCCTTTTTCTTTTTATTTATTCTTTTATTATTCTTTTATTCATTATTATTTCCATCAAAATTACAATTAATACAAAATAGGAAATCATATCAAGAATACACAATATGAGCGTAGATCCAATCAACCGGCAAAGGCTTGAGAAAACGTTGCACCACCTTATAAACAAACGAGCAAAAACACGTTAACCAAACCACATAAACAAATACCCACCCCACAGAAGCACACACAACACACATACACACCCGCACACACACACACACACACACAACAGAAGAATGGCTCAAATTGCAAGATTACAATCTACTAATACATCCAATATAAATTAAACATATTTTGAAGGCATATCAATAAACCAATATCATATGATCAAACGTGCTTTGCCAAAATACTATTTACTATAAAAAAAGAATTACTGACGATTTCCCCTAGTTGGCGTTTTAGAAAGATTGAAATGTTATCTTTGAATGCTTTGACGCTTGTGCCCGTTCTTAAATCATAGGTAACTAGTTCCCCATAATTTTGTCCCTTTGTCAGAACAGATTTGGGTTTTATGAATTTCCAAGACGATAATTATTTTTGTTTCTGTGTTATAGTTTTGACCATTTCTAAATTTACAAACAGAATGATCAACTGAATTTTGGTAGCAACCCTTTCTATACTTATACATGAATATTCCAAGTTCTTTGTCGTAAAGATCAAAAAGTTTCAAGTATTTATTTACAAATAGTGTTTTAGTATGGCCCATAAGTATGAGTCTCTTTGTCACTATCTTACGGCTTTCTTTTGTAATTTAAATAATTTGGTCAGCATATCTTTAGATGCAAGCTTGCCCCAGAGTAAAATACCATACTAAGATAAGGCCAATAAGTAATGTACAATATAGTTTTATACATTGATGATTTAGGCAAGAAGTGCTTAACTTGTTTAACCACAGACACCATTGTCTAGAACACATGCCTTTACAAATGTTATTTATATGAGTTTTCCATGTCCCAACTTTTCATCAATGGTAATCCCAAGAAACTTTGCCGAGAAATCTTAAGCTAATTTGCATCCATCCAAAATTTTTTTTTAATCAGTTGTGTCCAGTGTGTTTCGTTTTATAAGCTGTGCCTATAACAAGCATAGTTTTGTTTTTATATGCATTTAAAACTACAATTTGTTTGCATTTAAAAAACAGTTATTCACTTCTGTAGTTCCCTGTTCACAGTATCAACATGTGTCCAATCATTTATTTGGAGTATATACAGTTGTAATCACATCACATAAAATTAAAACTTAAAGCAATTGAAGTGGGCAATATCATTCACATAGATTATAAAGAGTAATGGTCCCAAAATGGACCCCTGTGGGACGCGCGTAACTTGTTCATATGATGAATTTACCTTATTATAAGACACATATATTGCCTAACTGAAAGATAACTAGGAAACCAATTATGTGAATTTCCTCGAAATCCATAATGATAAAGCTTATCAAGTAAATATTGTGATCTATGGTATCGAAAGCTTTTGAAAGATCCATAAAATTCCTAAAACGTGTACCTATCATTATCAATTGAATTACTTAAATCTTTAACAAAGTCCAATACTGCATATAGGTGGCGTGCTTGCTCCGAAATCCATACTGTTTATTATACAAAATATCGTTTCTGATCAAAAAGTCATAACACCTGTGTTATGCATTATACGCTCGAGGATTTTGGAAAAACAAAGCGCACAGACACAGGACGGTAATTACAAAAATTTTTCGGATTTTTCTTTTTATAATAGGTACACTTTGCTGTTTTTTAAAACAATGGGGAAAACCCATTGGTGAGTGAGGTTTACATATTAATTGTTCCAAGGATCGAAAGTTCTTCAGCAACTTGTTTGACAACATTAGATTTAATGTTATCATAGCCCGGGCTTTTGTTACCCCACCAAGTTGTTGGAATAATTTTAAATATTTCCCCTCTTCATCTGTCGGGTTCAAATAACACGTGGCAAACCCAAAGTGAGAACTTTTCAGGTATTCAATTAAATCTTTTCATGTGTTTTTTAAATGCTTTTAGCCAGAGTAGGTCAATTTTGCAAAATAATGTTGAAATTTCGCCATTGTCACTCCGGATTAATATATTTTTCCATCCTCATACAAACTGTTTAGAAATTTGCCTTTTTTGGTGACTTGATAGTGAATTAAGAATTTTTCCAAGTATTCTAATATTATTTTTTTCTTCGAGTAGATTGGCTAACGATTTTGTTAGCAAGTCTTAATAAGCTATTTAATTTATTTCTATACTTTTTAATAAATTTTGAGAATATTATGATCTGTTAGTTTTAAAACAGACTTCTTGTACAACAATTTTTTCTTCGAATACTCTTGAGTAAAGAAGACGTGATCCAAGGTGATCTTGGTTTAAATTTACTTGTACTTTTTTCACACACGTCTAACGGGGAAACACTCATCATCGAACAGATTGTTTAATTTAGTAATAAAACTGTCATATGCAATGGTCAACAATCTTAGAATTAACAAACAACATCCCAGTCAACATTACTTATATGATTTCTAAATTTACGAATAATTTTTGATCTTAAATTTATGTAATACTAAAGACTGGAACAAGCACCTTTAAAGTGCTAGGCACGTAAATTGCATAAAGATGTATTACTAAGTTGCATAGCGAGTAGTGATTTCCCCCCCAAGGTGTACTGTTTGCATAGCCCAAACTATGCACTTTCTTAGAAGTTGTACTAATTTGCAGAATAGGGTGCCGTTTAAGAACACGTCACATTTGGACAATAGTGCGCCCTCAAGATTTTTTGCAATCGATAGTTTTGCATGGTTGAAGCTTTTTAATTACAATGCCCTCACACCGAATGTTAAGACCACATCATCTTCCTTATTGTAAACAGAACATTTTTGATTTACGTCGCCGGCGACGTTAAATTCAGCAGACAACAAAATGGCGTTTAAAACACAAGAAACACACCCATCGTATGCCCTGTTTTCCACTCTAATTCACACTGTTTGATCGTCCTAATACTTTGTGGTTTTATACAGTGAGTACAGTCAAAACTATTCATGTAATATACACATTTGTTGATTAAGTTATGGAAAACTTAAAAAAAAAAAGTTGGCTACATTACCGGGGTCTTTAATCCTCATACAATGTCCCTAATCTGTTTTTGGGTATGTTATTTTTATGTGTAAAATATTCTCTGTTCTTCCAATGGCCAGACTGCATTAAGAGGACAATTGAAGACATTTCAATTTTGTGAAAATGGTGCCAGTGCCGATTTAAATAATCAATTATACTCAATTGCATATAGGTTGTACTATTTGCATAACAACGTGTAACTATTTGCATCATCCAATGCAATCACTTGTATAAAGATGTGTACTACTTGCATATACTCTGTCCAGCTCGAAGTATGCAGTAGCGACGCGGACGTATACATTGAACCGATTTTTAGCACGCGCGTAGGTAAAGCACAAGCGCACAGCAACTGAAAGGCGGCACTGGGTGAACACACGCGTCGCCACTTCATACTTCAGACGAGACAAAGTATAGTCAGATTTGCTTATTTGCATAGGTGTATACTATTCGCATTGTCAGATGTAATCATTTTTGCATAGAGAGGTATACTATTTGCACAGCACGGTGTACTCATTTGCAAAAAACGTATTATATGCATAGCCAAATGTACTCACTTGCATTGAAGGGTGTACAATTTGCATAGCAAGATGAAATCACTTGCATGAAAAGGTGTACTATTTTGCATATCCAATGTACTAACTTATATAGATGTATAGAAGGATGTACAATTTTCATAGTAAGATGTAATCATTTGCATGGAAAGGTGTACTATTTGCATAGCCAATGTACTTATTTGCATAGAAGGGTGTACAATTTGCATAGCAAGATGTAATCATTTGCATGGAAAGGTGTACTATTTGCATAACCAATGTATTAATTTGCATAGACGGGTGTACAATTTGCATAGCAAGATGTAATCGCTTGCATGAAAAGGTTTTAATTGCATAGCCAATGTACTAACTTGTAAAGAAGGGTGTACAATTTTGCACAGCAAGAAGTAATCATTTGCATGGAAAGGTGTACTATTTTGCATATCCAATGTACTAACTTGTATAGAAGTATAGAAGGGTATACAATTTGCATAGTAAGATGTAATCACTTGCATGAAAAGGTGTACTTAAATTTGCATAGCCAATGTACTAACTTCTATAGAAGGGTGTACAATTTGCAGAGTAAGATGTAATCACTTGCATGGAAAGGTGTACTATTTTGCATAGCCAATGTACTAACTTGTATTATAGAAGGGTGTACAATTTGCATAGTAAGATGTAATCACTTACATGGAAAGGTGTACTATTTGCATAACCAATGTACTAATTTGCATAGAAGGGTGTACAATTTGCATAGCAAGATGTAATCGCTTGCATGAAAAGGCGTTCTAATTGCATAGCTAATGTACTAACTTGTAAAGAAGGGTGTACATTTTGCATAGCATGATATAATTATTGTCATGGAAATATGTACTATTTGCATAGTCAGTGTATTAACTTGTATAAGGGTGTACAATATGCAGAGCAAGATGTAATTATTTGCATGGAAAGGTGTACTCGTTGCATAGCCAATGTACTAAATTGTATAGAAGGGTGTACAATTTGTAAAGCAAGATGTAATCACTTGTATTAAAAATTTGTACTATTTGCATAGCAAATTTACTAACTTGTATAGTAGGGTTTACAATTAGCATAGCGAGATGTAATCATTTGCATGGAAAGGTATTTGCATAGCCAATGTACTAACTTGTATAGAAGGATGTACAATTTGCATACCATGATGTAATTATTTTCATGGAAATATGTACTATTTGCATAGTCAGTGTATTAACTTGTATAGAAGGGTGTACAATTTGCATTGTAAGATGTAATCATTTGCATGGAGAGGTGTACTATTTGCATCTGGCCAATGGTGTACAATTTGCATATGTGATGTGATCAAGCAAAATGAGTCGGAAGTCGCAAATATTGATTTTGAGATATAGCCAAAGAAAGGAGAAAATGTTTTTTGTTTCCTATGGTTTTGGCCACCCTTTAACTGATTATATCTTTGGAATTTATTGGGCAATTTCAATGGGGCTTTCAGCAAAATGTAGCTTTTTAAATGGTGCATATAGATACATGAAAAAGTAAACATTGAAACTGACCGACTTCAGACTCATTTTGCTTGATCACATCACATATTAAGATGTACTCACTTGCATGGAAAGGTGCACTATTTTCATAGCCAATGTACTATTAAAAGTAACTTGTATAGGTTGTACAATTTGCATAGTAAGATGTAATCACTTGCATGAAAAGGTGTACTTAAATTTGCATAGCCAATGTACTAACTTCTATAGAAGGGTGTACAATTTGCAGAGTAAGATGTAATCACTTGCATGGAAAGGTGTACTATTTTGCATAGCCAATGTACTAACTTGTATTATAGAAGGGTGTACAATTTGCATAGTAAGATGTAATCACTTGCATGGAAAGGTGTACTATTTTGCATAGCCAATGTACTAACTTGTATTATAGAAGGGTGTACAATTTGCATAGTAAGATGTAATCACTTACATGGAAAGGTGTACTATTTTGCATAGCCAAAGTACTAACTTGTATTATAGAAGGGTGTACAATTTACAAAGTAAGATGTAATCACTTGCATGGAAAGGCCAGTTCACTATTTTCATAGCCAATGTACTAACTTGTATAGGTTGTACAATTTGCATAGCAGATGTAATCACTTGCATGAAAAGGTGTACTATTTGCAAAGAAATGTACTAACTTGCAAAGAAGGGTGTACAATTTATATAGCAAGATGTAATCACTTGTATACATTTCACATAGCAAGATATAATTTGCACAGAAAGGGGTACTACTTACATAGCCAATGTACTAAATTGTATAGAAGGGTAAACAATACTATACACAAGTTTTTGGATAGATAACTTTGACGAGTGTCTTAGTAACTTTTTGACCGTACATACCTGTACACAGGTCCAAATCTGCCTGTGCCAATTAGATTCAAAACTTCTAGTTGTTCATATGGAATGTCCCATTCGGATAACAAGTTTTTCTGCAAATGAAAAAATGGCATATTGGTGAAATAAGTGATACTTCAACTTTTTACCATTAGTTTCACAAGATAGAAAGGTTTAAGTTCCTAAAAGGCTAACTCGGAGATTCCTGAGAATGGTTCCCTCAATTTTCTGATAAATCACGTTTTTTTGCATACACATAAAAGCTTGTCCAAATACTAATCACTGTGAAGTAGCTAAGCTCAAATCGATGTCCTTCATATGGAAAATCCAGATCTGGAATTTTGTTATAAACAGTATCCTATGGGAATGTATATTATACTACCCCCCCCCCCATTTGTAGATTTTTTTGGGGGGGCAACTGCAACCATACCTCCTGCATATGTACCTCAAGGTCCGTTCATACTTCCACTGCATTGCATTGCTGTGCAGTAAATTTACTGCAATGTTCCGTCACATCCGCTGCACTCCTAATCGATTTACTGCAGGTCAACCCAGGTCACGGGTTGCAGTACGTTGCAGTAAACTTTGGCATACTGCAACACTGACTGCACCCCACTGCATCTTGCTGCATCGCCAGTTAAAATAATTTTAACTTTGTTGCAGTACTGCATTGCACTGCAATACTGCAAGTGATTGCAGTGACAATTTTGGTAGGCTGGATTGCAGCACTGCACTGCAATGCAGTGAAGTATGAATGGACCTTCAGTAAAACATGAAGGATGATATGAATAGAACTAAGGCAAGTTAGTTATGAAGGTTTAAAGGTGTTTGTTCCTATGCCCCATCAAGTACTGTGGGAAACAACTTTGCACTTTTGATGGTAGAAGCAATAATGTATATTGCAAAGCCCTATTCAATACTGTGCTAAATATTGATGGCTAACCATTAAAATGGCAGTTTTTTATTTATATCTTGGGAATGAAATGGATTTGAGAGCTCAAATTTCAGGACGACAATAAGAAAAATAGGCCTTTCATCTGATATCAAAATAGATACTACTTCCGGGTAAATAAGGGGGTCCCAAAGACGATTGGAACATGCACCTTTAAATAACCAGTGGTGTTGATAACATCCTTTCCTTACATGTGACGTAACATTTTATATAACTTGAACATAAATTGTAGACAGCTGATAGGTTAAAAGTGCATCACATGATATTAAATATTATTTCCCATTTTGCACTTTACTCATGAGGTTAACACTGAAATTCCTATACTGTAATAGTAGCTAACACTTACACTATTCTTTCTAGGTAGTACTTGGTCAATATGTTCATTGGTTTCTGTGTCTGATGTGTTACTATCAAACGACTCCACTTTCTCTGGCAATGTCCTCTCAGAGTCCGTGAAGGGCTATAATAAGAACAACAGTCAGTTTAATGCAAATTCTCATTTTCGGATTAAAACACTGCAGGCTTTCAACTAGTAATTAGTTCAAATAAATATAGCTCAAGCACTTGCACAAAAGTCCAGGCGAAGACGCTATGAATACTCAAGAAGCCAAGCTTTTTGCTAGCATTTTAATTACATTATACAAGCTACCCAGGGACCAGCACTCTAACTATAGAAGGTTTTGTTCTTTAAATAACTAATATGTGCTTGTTGTAAAACCCCTGTAGTATCATCTACAACTACTAATTTGATTTGTTCTATTTATCTGATGCCGATACACAATTGCAAGGCTTCTTATTTGGTGGTTTCTTTTTGTCTTGAGGTTACCGATATCTTATTAACCACAGTTAATTGTGAATTCAGAGGGTTTCTTTGTCCCCTGGAGTATTAACTACCCCGAAGAAAGACATACATCAAGGCTAACATGATCAAAGGAAATGAGACCGATGTCACTGATTTTGCTTTTG
This sequence comes from Ophioderma brevispina, assembly GCA_023653785.1. Classification (NCBI taxonomy): domain Eukaryota; kingdom Metazoa; phylum Echinodermata; class Ophiuroidea; order Amphilepidida; family Ophiodermatidae; genus Ophioderma; species Ophioderma brevispina. The sequence continues at coordinate 17,737 of JAMKCH010001829.1, forward strand.
ATTTACAGACCAAATGAGTTGTAAATTCTAATGTTTTTCATTTTTTTAAGAAGGCAAGGAATTTATCCAGAGGGTGTATTGAGTCAATCCCACAATGCACCAGTTTTGGGAAATTTCACCTCAACAAGGTCATGTGATCCCACCAAAATCCTATTCTTTATGAAAACCCTGACTTTTAACACTCATTTTAACTGATGAGGTGCTAGTACTTAGGGAATTTTTTGCATGATCATGAAATGTCTTGCAGTACTTGAACTTTTTTAACACTTTTTATCCTTAAGTACTGACATGTGTTTAGTACAGTATAGTATTGGCACATTGCAATGCATTTTGGGATTAATTCAAAACACCCTCTGGAATTTATCATATCTATGGTACCAGCTGGCCAATTGTAATGGGGTTTGAAACAAAATATAGCATTTTAAAAATGGGGAAGCAGCTCGAACTAAAGACTCAAAATTGAATACTGCTGACATGCGACTCATTTCCCTTATTTGTGTCCCATATACACCGTAACTAATGTCCATATGCACAAAAGAGTTAGACCAGGTCTAACTTTAGACCTGGTCTAAGTTTAATTTTGTCCCAACAGAAAGGACATTTTCCTTTACACTGACACAAGGTTTATTTTTTGGTGTTTATTTTAAAATTTGCATTTAAATCTTTCAAATTTGCTAGTTACTTTATGAAGAAAGTGTGAATAACTATTAATTTGAGGCAAAACTAATTTTGACTTAAACCAGGTCTAACTTTAAACCTGGTCTAACTTTTTGTGCATACGGACCTTAGGGAATAGTTAAATCTGTCCCATAGTACACTGCTGTACCTAAAGTCCTATAGAAACGGTTTGATACAAATGTAAGGACTTTGCATTAAAAAAATTGAGTCGGCATGTTTTTCTAGGGTTGGTCATGTTATTGAAAACAAAAAGTGTTTTTGGCCTAACCTGTGTTCCTCTCCTAGTCATGTAAAGCATGATTTGAAGATTGCACAGAGCAAACAAGTGAATGTCAATGAATGATGTTGCTTAAATACTACAAAAAAGTTTTTCACAATATCATGACATTTTAGTTGGCATGATTCATAGTGTGTAAAAAGCATTATTGCAACCCTACTATTTGAACCTAGAAAAAACATCAATTTAATTGTGCATTTTTATTTTAATATCACTTAGAAAGTAATTTTACTCCTGCTTCCTATCTTCCTATAAAGGAGTTAACTGAAGACATGAAATCATGTTAATTCTGAAACCACTGTCTTTTGTTTAGCCAGAGTAATTTGTTTTAGTGTGTGATAGATGCCTTCATTTTCCACAGTGCCAGGCAGACAGAGCTGTGAATTCATTTAACTCCCTGAGGTCTACCTTTCTTACAGTAATCTCTGATTGGCCCTCATTATTTGATATGGCAAGATATAACCTCTTATAACCAATCAAATATACCATTAATATATATCTGTACTAACCTTGAAGTTTTTCTTACCATGCCGCTGATTGTGGCTAAATATAATCATATAACCCTATGTATAAACCAATGAATTAGCTTGTAGATCTCGCAGGTTTAAAGAATTTCACCATGCAGTCAGTTTGGGAGTCACAAGACAACAAACCGACAAGCATTATTTCCTTGTCACTGAGAACAACAAAATCACTATGACCTCTTTAGTTGGTCCAGGCATTCTGGAAAATGTCCTGATTTGGAGGCTGGAATTGATTTCATTTCCAAAATTCTGTCTTTTGGTTGTTATAATACCTACGATGGTATTATGTGGATTTTGAAAATCTTTTTTGATTGACACACACCCAAGTTATATTTGAAGAGTTGATTTCCAAAAGGCTAACTCCAGTTTTCATAATTCTGAGTCGCATCAAAGGTGCTTTAAAACTCTTCAAGTTATGAAACTGATTTGTTTTTCAAAATGGCTGCCCAATTTGGGAGATTTTTAGCAAAACCACTGATATTTTACTTTTGAATATTTTCAACACCAATATTTGCTTCAAACTTTCCTGGGGGGGTGGGGTAATTTTTTGCTAAGAGTGATACTGACAACAATTTTCATGGAATAAGTTGGATATTTTTGGTCATTTTCAAAAATCCAAACTTTCATGGAAATTTCCGAAATGCTGAAACCCCTAACTTGTGGAACGGAGCCCGCTTGAAACGCGAAATGTGTCAAAATGTGTGCTTTTACACACTCTATTCTACTAATAACTCAAACAAATTTACCAAAAGTGATTTAAACCCATTTTAAACAACTTTGTTCATATAGACCCTCCTAGCAAATTTTAAAGTATACCAACATTATTGAATTATCAGCTTCAAAAAAGTTCACATACATATCTACCTATTCTAAGAAAGCTTAGACCATGGGAATGTAGAACGTGACTTTATTGGCATCACCACATGATCTCAAAATGGGTCGGATATTTTACAACAGATTTGTACTGCAGACCTGTGCATGGAGTGATCACAAAGTCATTTGCCTATTGTTTTGTCCAAGTCAAAGTGACCCCCTGTTCAAAAACTAATTTAACAGCAAATAATGTTCTTTCAAGTGATCTCCCAACTGACTGATAGGAGGCAGATGTGTTTTGAGTCAATCCACACAATGCAACCAGTTTTGAGAAATTTCCCCTCACCTCAACAAGGTCATGTGTTCCCAACTACCCACAAAATCTACTTCTATACACAGAAAACCCACTTTTACACTCATCTGTTCGCCCCCAAAGTGTTAGTACTTAGGGAATTTTTTAGCATGATCATGAAATGTTTTTGTGGTCCTCTAGCTTTTCCCTGAACACTTTTTATCCCTAAGTATGACATGAATTTTTGTACATTACAACTATAGGCAATTGCAATGCATTATGGGATTGATTTCAAAACACCCTCTGGATAGGAGGTAAGTGCACTGGGGGGTTCTTTCATGCATATGTTTTTTGTCAACAGTCACATGCATGGTTCTTCTCCCAGGCATCAAAGAAGAATCCTAACCACAGTACCGCCCTGACGTGTGGTTGGGGCCTCAGCTTTTTCCAGGTACCGTGTTGACAATTCATTTTCAATTTCAGTCCTAAAGACACTATCAGTTGATTTTTCCGAGAGTCAAATATTTGGAAATTGCAGGAATAGCTTTACAAGGTAAAGAAAAGCCTGGAGAATTCCCTCATTTTACTTTTTTTCACTGATCATTGACAGAAAAGGAAGACAAACCGGCAGTGTTCAAAGATACAATCTCCTTGAATTACATGTTTGTGTTGTATGTCCGTTTCGGACACTATGACGGACACTAATGACTAATATCCGATTTTGTCCTTTATAAGGTTCTTCTGGTCCTATCACTTGTAGGTATGGTTAGGATACCTAAACTTGTACAGACATTGCAAAAAATGATTTTCTGATTTTTTTCTATTTTCTGATTTAGCAATCCTGATAGTGCCTTTATACTCTTTATCTTCTGCAACATGGTGATAAAACAGGCACACCAAGTACCCAATACTATGAATACGGCATGGTAGGAATTCAGTGCATAGTGTAGTCAATGTTATTTAAATAAAAAACTAACCCTTTACCTGGATGCCTGCTACCTGCTACGCTAATTCCTGGGCTCCCACACCAAGGATTTTGCGGTAAAGATGGGCCGGTTATGGACAGCAGCCACATAACTTTTGTAGGCAGATCAGCTGATATTGGTTAGCAGTTTCATTGAAAAACAGCCTGAAGCGAGAAACAACGATGTCTAGAAATCTAGGGCATGTTCCCGGCAGATTGCCTATGTCTCGCAGCTTTAGCAATGGTTTCAGCTTCACGCGCTAAAACATGAAACCCACTGAAGTGAATCTGGGCTACTTCTAGCCCAGATTCCCAGGTATAGAGTTAAATAAGTGACCCATGTGCTGATCCCAGCCCCAATCAGTTGTGGCTGCTCAGTAATTGTGATTTTTCTCTATGTACCATTTCAGACTGCCTGGTAAAATTACCGTCCACAGACTCACTAGGGGTTAGGGTAATGAATATAATCCAACCCTTAAGGACATTTTCACAAATTTGGAAATAACACCATACTGTGGTTTTTATTCAGCTTGAGAATCATGAGAATCCATTGTTATCGTCCTTGTATCACTATTCACTGAGTCTTTAATACTTTCTGGGAAAACAACAAAGAAGGTATAATACTTCACATCAAAATACTAAAAGTTCAATTACTTCAAATGGATATGCCTTTATCTTAAAGATTAATGAAAATTTGGGCTCCTTTAGCCTCTGTCAAATTTGGTTCAAGGAGCCAATAATAAGAATCCACTATACAAGACATTAATGCTAGGCTGCCACATTACAGGGAGAAGAAGAGTATAGCTATGTAATACTCTTTAAATAAGAAATGACAACTGGCAGGGGGTGGTAGACCACGACCTGCTCGATTTGGGCAGGGGGGATTTCCAAACGGTGAGTTGGGGGGGAACTGCTATGTGCAATTACTAGGGCAATCTCTGTCTCGGTTACATTACAAAAATCCCTCTTCAACCTTAGTTCATAAATATTAAGTATATCCTGATAAATTATAGACTTCAAAAAATCCGTCGGGGTTAGATGATTAACCCCGCCGCAAAAATCGTGTTATTTCCAAAACGGTCATTTAGATGTAAATATTCGTGACAGGCCTAGCCTTTAGTCAAGTCTGTTGTGTAACCGTTCGATATGGTAAGAGCGCCCTCCTACCGTTATTTCTTTGTTGAATAATGAGAGAAAAACACTTCATGAGCACTTAAGAGATGCACCAGAAAATTTCAATATCATAAGCTTACTAACAAAAATGGGTTTTTTACTGATTTTCTTTTAATTAAAACAACGATACAGCTCAAATAAATATGCGTATGTAAATGGTTTCCAGGCACCACATATTTAAGTTTTACAAATTGAGAGTCTAGGGATCTCATGGAGCATCGTTTTAAGGAGGAATCTCGTTTGCCCCAACTATAGAAGTAGATGTTTGGTACTACAAGTCATTTTCTGTGTTGAACACCGGTAAACTGTTTCGACAGATCTGAAACTAGACAATGACCCAATGTTACATCACTTTTTGTGAATTTTCTATGTTTTAAAATAAGGAAAACTGATTAGCTATTTTTACTTTTAGTCAACAGTATTTAAAAAAAAAACAGTAACGACCACCACCATGCAGTCAGTAGCACATTCACTGTCGAGTGTTTGAAAAGTATGCAATATTGCATCCACATGTCAAAAAAGTTAAACCTGGACCTCCAAAGAAACACCACTCTAAGAGTAGAAATAACCACCTGTTTGATTGACAGTTGCAGTTACGGTTTTCTGTATTGTTATCCTGGAATGTGTGGAGTGTCATCCATACAAATACCTTTTCCCAACTTTGGCATACCATATTTTGATCGCTTGGAATTGTACAATCTATATAATAATAGGGTAGTCTGCGGGTGTGTCTGTCTTTCTGACCGTGTCTATTTTGTCGGAGACCGGGGTCGCACGTTCCTGAGTCTTGGTGGGTGGGTGCCCCTTGACCTTCAGAACGACCGAGTTTTATTTTAGTGGTCAAAGGTCAATGGGGTCATTCAAGGTCAAAAGAGGGTCGGTCAAAGGGGTAAATGTGGTTGTATGCAAATGAAACTGTGGGATCGATTATGATGAGGGTCATTCAAGCCAGGTGATAGCGAACCCAGTGATCGCGAAAACCCGGGGACCGCCTAGTTACATGAATGTGTATGCTTTGTAAAAAACTTTGAAGACTCAAAATACGCGAGGTAATAATACAAACATTAATGGTTACTACATGCAATATGGAATATCTTAGCCTGTCAAAAATGAAAGCAATTATTGGTGTCTAGTTTAAGTTATGTAGTTAAGCCAAGGATCGAAAAATCAGTGCTTCCGATTCAAGCCCACTTATATGCATGGTTACCCAGTCTCAATCCAGTTCATTTGGGCTGATTTTTCTGCAGTGTACCCAAAAATATGTGGGTTGTGATGAAAAATAGTTTCAAACTTACAAGGCAACAACTACATGGCACCACATCTCGGACTAGGTTGTACATAGCTTTTATAGGCTGTTACTGTTTTAGGGGGTGAACAAAGAAAGTAATTAAACATGGCTACTTCCTTGGTATCAGAAATAGAAAGGCTATTTTCTGTGGTTTCACCGCAGAAAGTACCTTGTCAATTATGGTACAAAAACAACATCGTAACTCCCCCACCCCACCCCAGACAACATCACATGTATTAGCTCACAGGAAGTAACCCTGTTGTTGAATAATCACATGATTTGAGTACTAAAGTTTTACCAGAGTTGGAAGATTGCCAGATTCCAGTGAAAACAATGACAGGTTCACGCAAATGGTAATTTGAAGGTATTTTCAGGGTCTTTTCCAGGATTTCAATTAATTTTAGCTGAATATTGGCAAAACCTGATCGTTGACCTGTCGTCAAACATAGTGATTCATAGACATTTTGGATTTTCAAAAGCAATTTCAGGGGTTCTATTTTTACCAACAATTTCACTTTCCCAAAGGTTTCTTCTGTATTTAAAGTTCTCCTATGTTTCTAGGTTTACATCAGATGGGTCTTCATAATTATGGTAACATTTTTATAATAGTTATGTGCAAAATTTGGGCACATAGTGTAAGTATTTCTATACATTTAAAAAATCAGAAAAAGAACAAAGTACCAACTCGGATCCAAGCAAGGCATTACAAACATGTTTACCACAATACAAAGTTATCTTTCTAGACGAGTGCATCAACTGATGCATAAACCCATCAATTGGGATGGTTAGGGAAATGCCTAGTTAATGGGGTCATAGGTCATGTAGAGTCATCACAGGGGTCAATTGAATTTTTTTTTTTTTTTTTTTTTTTTTTCTTTTTTTTATAGCCCATGGGTCATGGCCAGTTGTTTTTTGAGCAAGTTTGGTGCGCTTAGCCATACACTTACACTTGTGTAAGAATGTTTTGATATTTTGGGGTTTTTTAAAGGTCAGTCGGGTAATTGGAGGGGGTCCAAAGGGCATATGGGCCATAAGAGGGCATTCAGTGCATACCATAAGAGTTCTGGACCGGCCGGTTTCTAATTTATTTACTAGGCGTTCCTTGGATTTGGCTATCAATGTGGTTTGGCGATCACCTGGGATTGAATGAACCCGGGTTTGCTTAATGACCTGATGACTTTGTCATGACCTTTAAAATTTTCGTCATCAACAATCGACCTCACCCACCACGTTTCGCCTGGATACACCCAAAGTTACACCCATTCGACCGTGCAGACCCCTGATGACATTGTTGTGACGAATATACACCATACCAAAACTTAACACATCCATATGTCAAAGTATGGCCAAGTAACCCAATAACGACCACTGGATTTTCCTTGTGACCCAAAGAACCCCTTGAAAACGTGCCACAAAACTTGTACGGTGAAGCTCTACAACATACCCAAATCTATCCATACGTAAAAAGCACGGCCAAGCACCGATAAAAAAATGACCCTGAATGACCTTTGACCCCAAAAACCACTCGAAACGTGACCACAAACCGTACGGCGAAACTCTACCGCCATACCAAAACTCATATCCCTAAGTCAAAGCACAGCCACGTTACCCGATAAAAACCCCTTGATGACCTTTTGCCCCCAAAAGACCCACTCGAAAACTATGACCACAAAATTGTACAGCAAACCTCACCACCAACCAAAAATCACACCATACGTCAACGCACAGTTAAGTTACGATTAACAACCCCTGGGACCTTTCGCAGAGCTGCCAACTTGATTCGAATCAGGGAGATTGATTCTTGATCAGGGAGATTTGAGTCTTGGAATAAGGGAGGATTGATCTTGGATCAGGGAGATTTGATTAGAATAAGGGGATTTAAACAAAACAATAGCGAGCATCAGTGTAATACCTCCTCAGGAGGGAGTACCGCCAATGGATAATTGTCTTAAAAGATCAATTGAAAGCTTCCACATTAAGGAAATGTTCAGTGGGACCGTAGTCCATTTGATTTTTTTAAAGAATGACATGAAAAAGGTTGTTGCAAGTAAAAGTCAAACTTTAAAGGCTAACTTGAAAACCAAAGCCACCTACTAGGTTATGAACTGCACAGAGATTAGAGCTCTTTTACAATTAATAGCTGTCCCGCAAAAAAATGACAGGGCTCCGCGTTTATGAAGCCCCATTAAGGAAATGGTCAGTAGAACTACAGTCACATATGAGATTTAAAAGAAAATTTTGAAATTAAGTCGTCGAAGTAAAAGTCACTTTAGAGGCTCTAACTTGAAAACGGAGCCATCCGACAAACATATGACTGCCACAATGAGATAGAGCTTTAAAAATAGCTTTCCGAAAAAAAATGACAGGGCTCCGCAGTCTCTGACAGACCCCGTTTTAAGGACTGTCAGTGCGAACAAGTCCACAACCCAGGCACCCAAAAATAATTATAACCTAACACTTTGGCACTAATAGCAATGATGGAGCAATCTTCAGAAAAGGCCAAAAAGCAAATCACAACCGGTCCTTATCGTGTAGGCCTATCCCTTTGCACCAATAGAGTTAATTTGTTAACACTTTTTAGACAACAGCATAGCCTATAGAGTTAAATGGTTAATATAAAAATATTGCTGTGCTTGTCCAACCGAAAGTCGGGGGAGAAAAACTATGTCAGAACCAACCAAGACCCCTACATCTTTTTTGCCTACGAATGTATTACTTATTTTCTTACTTGTTATACGTTTTATTTTATCTCGACAACACCATCATTTTCCATGACCCATAAATGACCTTTGCACCCAAAATGACCCCGAAATGTGACCATAAAACTCGTAACGGCTAACTCTACCGACCATACCAAAACTCATATCCATCGTCAAAGCACGGCCACGTTCCCAGATAACGACCCCTCCAAATCGTGACCACAAACCTCGTACGTCGAATCTCTACCACCACACAAAATCTTACCGTATGTAAAAGGACGGTAAACACATAGCCGGACAGACCGCACAAAGCCCACAAATTGATTTTTTAGTAATATAGATTTTGCCCAATGGTCAAAAGGCACATAGGGCCATTAGAGGGCAAAAGGTCACATGGTAATCCAAAGGTCCTTCTGATTCGGCGCACTCCGCAGTAAGAGTCCTTGGAACCAGTGGGTCCTTTAGTTTGTCATATCATTTTAGTTTCAGAAGTGGTTTATTTATATAGATTGACAAAATGGGGTCAAAGGCCAAATAGGGTCATTAGAGGCCACTCTATATATATTAAAGTACTTCAATAGAGACTTTTGTCATTGGTTCTTTTGACTACGTGTGAAGGTAATCGGCAAATGTACACTAAACAGTTTACATCCACACTCCAGATTCCCACGGCAATGCCTTACAATGATCTGTAATGCATCACGCTTGATAACACTCGTATATGCATCTCTTTTACAGCAATCCATTGACGCTTGGTTGCACAAACGTAATAAGGATATTAGAGGGGTCATGACATACTGGTAGACAGAGCAAACTTTCCTGGTCTTACAGTTTTTTTAAAAAAATTCTCTAATTAATGTTTCGTATGTTGCAGCCACTTTGAGGGAATATCCACGATCAAAAATAGAGGATATTATTGACAAATTTCGATGACTCTTGTTGAACAATTTTTAGGTATTCCTATGCAATAGTAATGAATTCTGGCAGAATTTTCCAAAAGATTTCCATTTCGTCATTGATTTCTTACCGCACTGTATTTCAACATTTTTCTTTCCGCTTTTCAACGAAGCGGTATTATTAAACGGTAAAAGTCGAATGTTCGGCCAATCATGTAGTGGACCACCGTCGGCACAAATATCTAAAACCCGTCTAAAGTAAGGCAATCGCATGTCTGTCGTCCCAACTCGCAAAAAAATATAGTATCCCAGTATAGCGGGGTTATTGAAAATATTCCGAAGTATGCCCACCGCTGTCCCAAGTGAATCCCTCTTTTGTTTATCATTTTATAGGAATCGAATATTTTATCTAGAAAACCTAATTATTAAAGATGCCTTCAACTTTCAAGGACCACTTCTGAATACCAGAACTGGCTTTCACAGTTTCAAGTGCGTTAAAAAGTCAACGTATTGGAACAACTCGTTTAAGGAACAGCCACGCTGGCATTGTATACAATGTCGCAGCAAAGTCCATTGTATCGAAAACAGCCAACCAGAACTTACAATGACAACCAGATAAGGTTTCGCAGCGTACACCAAAATTGTTTCTCAAAGACCTCCAAAAAATATCCTATATACTAAACTAAAAATTCTAAACTTTGCCGTCGCAACCACAACCACAAACCCAACTTTTCATCCATCCTATACCTACACACTATGCAGTCAGTATAAATGCCATAATGGGAATAAGGAAAGGGGCTTGCCTCTTCTGCACAGGAAGCGATACACGATACCAAATTTGCTAAGGTACGGACTTAATATTTTTTGTTTGAAGTTTTGCTTCACTAACGTCAGGCAAATTGTACTTTTGCTGAAAATTCCTTGAGAGACTTTGTTGCAAAATACCCGAGTTTATTAAACATAACTCAAGCCTGATCTCAAGTAAAACAACTTCTTTTGTGGCGGGCGACCCTCATCCCGGAAATTTGTTTACAACTAAATCTACTCAAGCAAATGAAACTCGCACTTGTGTTGACCTCAGTCCTGGTAAGCCCTTTGTAGATATGTAACATGATCACCATTCATTTTTCGCCCGCAGAACCCCACTAGAACCGTTAATAGGAGCACACATAAACCAATAGCTTCAGTCAGAAAGAGCGACAAGGCACGGCAGCAAATGATGTCCAAAACTGCAAAAAGATACAAAAGTCACCCCAATTGCCTCCCGTCACTGAAATCCAAAAAATAAAACCCTATACGGCGAAACGCCCATGACCTCCCAGAACAATTTGCCGAATTTTCGGGGAAAACGGACATAAAAGGGCCGACTAGTTTTCGCAAATAAAAGATCCGACATATTAAAACAAACAGTCAAAACGCCGCTCTCGATGACAATAATCCATCACTTCAATGAATTGATGGTTTACAAAAGTATTACCCATTTTCAGAGGGAAATGCACCATATTGAAAATAAGACAATAACCCAATCCGGATCCCCCATTTAACACCCTACGAATTCGGAATACCATGTTATCATTTTTATTCATGCCCTCTAGCTTGTGATTTAGGGCCGATCCTCCTATGCCGCTCTTAGTCTTTCTTTGGCCCCCCCAACCACCCGATCTCGCCAGACCAACCTCAATACGCCCCCCATTCCAATACCTGGAAACACAAACTGCGGCGAGAAATTCACATGTGGGGAAGGCAGCGCAGGACTTGAGTGGTTTCCGCTTATGGAGTCCGGGCTTGAAGGCTTATACGATGTGGTCGCCGATGGGTTCGAGGCTTACTCCCCTTGTGAGAACGCTGAAGACACATGGTCTTGTGAGCTCAGTGGTACTGTCTGGCACTGGAAATAGGCAGTGATTTGGATTTAAAAAATCACTTAATATTCATACATATTGCATTTCAATTGTTTAATGAAATGTTCCCATGAAAACTGTGTATAAAATTATTTGTGTGATGCCTAGGTTTTAATCCAATATACATTCAATGCTCATCATCTATACCTAACAAGTGAATGTGTCAAACCCTAACACGCGGTTACATCAGAAGCCTGACCTTTTATTTGAGAAAAAATGACAATAGCTTCAGACTTTAAACAGCACTCACTATCATGTATAATACTGCTGTTGTTTTACCATGCAATGCATGGACTACAAATCTGAAAAACAGGAAGGAATTTTGAACTAAAACTGAAAGAGCAAAGGTCATAGTTCCAATTAGATTTTTTCCTGTCTGTCCATAACAAAAGGGGACAGGGCAGATTTCATTCAAGCTTCCAATGGGCCAAATTATTGCTCCTCATAATGATCTTCCACTGGGCAGATCAAGAATTCTTCCCTGCAGTTTGTAATGGAAGATATTTTACAGTGTTTTTCATTGGAGTTTATTTAACAGCACTCCTCATTGGATCATGTACTTGGCAAATTACCTTACAAGAGGTCCTCAACGGCTCTTTCACAGGTCAAGTATCTAATGGAACTCCTCACTGAGAATGAATTTTAGGAATCCTGGAAGCACTTCAAGTGTGTACTTTAAACTTTCCCAACAGGTATTGAAACAAAAATGACCTTTGTATGACTTCTATTTACAAATATGACATTAATGACAGTAAAGATGAACAAGTTGCTATAGTGATATTAGCCCAATGCAGGTGGTGTGGTGAATTTAGTAGTCAAAAACCTTAACTTAATCTCCCATGTATTTTATCCAATCAGCTATTCTATTTTAGAATCTATACTCCTGTGTGGGAGACTTTTAAGCAATAAAAGCACATGTTTTTGAAGAGTGCCCCAACTTTCAAAAAATTTGAAATTGGCTAGTAAAATATGCCTGTGAATGGTAAAGCTCAAAATTCTCTCCGAATCGCAAACGAAGGAATTTTGTACTTAATTAATAACTAATATCACGAATCTCCGATAGTAATTCAACCGGTCTGTAGAAGACTTGACCTAAATCTTCTACAGAGGGGGTGTTGATTTTAAATGGAATATTCCAATGACCATGTCCCACTGCAAAATAAAATGTGCATTCCCTATTTTTTTTTTTAATTACAAAGTAGTTTTGAAGGGCAAGCACATGAGCAGATCATAATTTACAATGCAAAGTAATAGCGAATGTGCATGCAGATTTAGTGCTTCTTAAAACTGTACACTCAGATAGCTTTAGTAAGAGAAAGTGTCACAGCTTGATTTTCTTTATGACTTATGGTCCCTATCAGTCAGGAGTCTAGTTCTCAAGTTTTTCCACACATCATAACTTCAGACTTAGGTTACGACGGTTACAAAGGAGTTTGTAAGTAATAAGCATTTATTACAGGAACCCATCGGTCGATGAGACAGCTTCCTGCGGTCATTTGGGAAGCCATCTCAAAAACACTGACCTCATTTGAATGCATTTTGCAAGCTGATGAAAATGCATAATTTTGACTCTTTGGAGGAAAAATTTGAGCTCTCAGCAATGTTAGTTACCTGCTGGACCTAAAGGGTTAAAGCTACAATAAGAGATGAGTACTTAGAACTTAACAATGGCTTCCATACAACCATGATGGCATGAAGTGATATGAAAAATACACGTCTCGGTTTCGTCTCGAACCGCTAAATCCCCTGGCGGGAGCGGTTTTACAGGCCCACAAAACCCCTTAAACGCCCAAAAACCCCCCTTAAAACCCAAATTCCCCTCTTAAACCCAAACCCCTTAACTCGTGCAACCCACCTTAAACCACACAGCCCCTTAAGCCCAGACAACCCCCCTTAAAACCCGGAACACCCCTTTAAAAAAAAAAACCGGACAACCCACCTTAAACCCCAACAATCCCTTAAGTCCAGACAAAACCCCCTTAAACCGGACAACCCCTTTAAACACGGACAACCCACCTTAACCCCACAATCCCCTTAAACCCCAACAACCCCCCTTAAAGCTGGACAACCCCCCTGAAACCCGGAACAACCCCCCTTAAAGGCCCAACAACGCCCCTTACACAACCCCGGTCGCCCGCCCCTTAAACCAACCCTGACCAACCCCCTTTAACCCGGACAACCCACCTTAAACCTAATCACGCAGAGTACATGATTCACACGACCACCCCTCCATCAAAGTTTCAATCAAATCGGACTTATGGATCTTAGCATAGTTTTTCCAAGTTTTTTGGGTGAAAATACCCCAATATTGCCCCATAAATATGCAAATTAGCTATTTAATTTAGCATATCATGCGCCACAACCCTAATCAGCGCGAAGTTACATGATTCCCCACCGCTCCCCCAAGAGTCTCAAAATCGGACTTATGGTCTCAGATGTTTTGTTAATGTTTTTTGGACAAAAATACCCCAAATTACCTCATTAATTATGCAAATTAGGTACCTAATTAGCATATGCCATGCCCATAATCTAATCAGATAGGGCATGGCAGTCCGATCCCACCGACCCCAAGTTTACATCACCAGTACCCTTATGGGTCTCATGTTATCGGTTCACAAGATTGTACCCCCAAATTAACTCATAATTATGGCAAATTAGGTAACCTAATGAGCATATGCCACTGCCCATAATCTAATCAGATAAGGGGCATGGCAGTCCCCATCCCACCCAACCAAGTTACATCACCATAACCCATTATGGGTCTCATGTTATCGCGTTCACAAGATTGTGTTGGACCCCGCCGAGGGGGCCTTGACTGATAAGCATAATCCCCCGTCTGCTTTTCAATCCAGTGGGAAAAAGTCGTATCTTTTCATAGGCAGCTTGCCATGACACCTATAGTCTGTGTCTTTACCTCCGTGCAGTGACGGCAGCGCGAGATTTGTTGGTCGCAAGAGTAAATCGGTGCACCGACTTGAAGCGACTTTTTTGAATGCACGCACACAAAGACGCATTCTTGATGCCGGTGAAAATGTTAATGACTCACGCACAGCTGAGGTAGCGACACACTATGGTACGGTTGTAAATTGTTTGTAGTCAGTGGGCATGGTTAAGTATATCTGACAATAACTGGTTAGTGCATATAATACCGTACATAATTCGGCAGCATACAATTACCAATAATTTCCCCTCCAAGTGTTCACTATAATGTGGAGCATACCCTACTCCCTTTGTTTAATACAATTGTAACACATCTTGGGATAAAGTAAACTACAAACACTACAAAAAGTAGAGTGATCTTGCTTTCTGCAATGGTTAAGACATTTTTCATGTGGGAATATAGGTGTTTATTTCAACTCAAGCACTGGAACAGTTCCATATTATCACCCAATGAAAATATTGTTTTTTCTATTGCTCAAACAATAAACACTTTCAATTATTGTTTTATAGACTTGTAATAGGAATTCTAATTCTTACCGGACATTTTTATTCACCATGTTTGTCACAGCAAAAAAACCTATATTATGGATGATCGTTTTGTTATTTGTTAACTTCACACCCAAACCTGAATTTGAGTCTGAGGTGTTACTCATCTGTCTTTTCTCAGCACTTGTGTAACATTGCAAACAGTTTTACTGTTGACATTAATGCTTTAAGGTTTTATCAATCATCGCTGAAATAGTTTAAAAAACACTATTCATTAGCTACACTTAACAATGCGAATTGCAAAATGGTAAAATATCATGAGGTGTATTTCAAGCAATTAATTCTTGAATTAAAATTAACATATGAGTTATGTATTGAATCATAGTCTATACAATTTGAGATTTCAAATATGATAATGGATGAAGCAAGGTTCTAGACTAATGTGAGATGTTAACAAAGTGGTTCTTAAATGACTAGTCTCATGTGATACAGAAGTGTGCATCTCTTATATTACTGCTACCATGCACCATGCAATAAGCTTTAAATTTCATGCACCTCACCCAGCTAGCTATTACAGCAGTCAACATGCAACAGTTCCCTGTTCTTGAGGCATACTGATGTCACTGCACTGACTAATATCATCATTATTTCCTTATCCTTGTTGAAATTACAGCACAGACTCTACCAAACAAATCACATGTATATAAACAACTTCTCTACTTGGAATTTTAACTTGTCTACTTATACAGCTTAGCAGCAGGTGACATCTCTTCAAAGTTTTGCTGAATTTTTACTTTCAAAGTGCAGTCAAAACAGCATATTTCTTTCAGTATGCTGAAAGATGAGATATAGTAGGAACAGCAGGATTTTGACAATTAGTTAGTTAAACCAAAGTTTTAAATCTAGTTTTGTCCCCGCTAAACAGGGGTGGTCGGATTCACCTCACACCCAGCAAAACTGCTGTGTGAGGATTTATTGGAGTAAAAGAAAATTGACTGGATTCCCTTCATGATGCCAATCCACAGATTTCGGTGGTGGGCCTAGCCTTTGGGCAACCACGCCCACCATGCAAGGCAGCATGTGCTGGATGGTCATCATTAGCTCTACAGAGCTGACACCCTTGTAGGTAGATCTTCTTTTTCATTCTACCAAGGTAACCAGCTACCCTCCTCATCAGATTTCCTTAGAAACCTAATGGGGGTAACGGTTTAGCAGCCGACAACTTGGCCCTGGGACGGGTAGTACTGGTTACCAGGATACCAGTAGCAGGCCCTCAAAAGAAACCTGACCTGACCTGTATGGCGACAATGTGGCAACTGTGAATATGCTAGAACTTTTGTATGCCAAATTATCGGAAAAAATAACCAAATTTACCATAATAATCTATTCCTACTAGAGTGTCAAACTACAACTGAAAGATCTTATTGACATGTCTTACACATTCAAAGGTCAAAATTATGAGTTTAAGACTTTCTGTATTGTGCTGTACAAAAGTTCCTACATGCCTATCAAAATATTTGCACATAACTGAACATTTACATGGCTGACATAATCACAAATGGAGTTTTTATGTCCACACATCATGGCCTATTAGAACCATACTGGTTTAAGCATTTTGAGCAAATTGAGCAAAACATTTGCAACCTACTCCCAGCTTACTAACAGAGTGACAAAATAAATCAGTTACTAGTGTGTAATCAGTATGCCTCAAATGTGCATGAAAAATGTGACTTTGATAACTCATTTATTCTAACTACCTGATCGTCTCATTGTTATGGGAGAAGGGTGACCACCACTGCCTGTTGACAAGAACACATCAAGGGGTAGTGCAAAGTGATACATACAGAGCTATAAACAACCAAATTTGGCCACAATGTGAGAGTGTGAGTGTGTGTGTGTATGTGTGCGTGCATGTGTGTGAGCGTGTGTGGGGGAATGAATTGGAAAAAACTATAATTAGAATCAATTACATTTCCCACCTTTATCTCTTCGATATTTTTCCCGAAAAATTAAGCGTCATATTTTTCTTGAATTGACCCTTTACACGGTTCACCATTTGCAGGAATAAAGCCTTGAACTGGTATTGGAATAAACAAAGGTGTTACATAACAGTGCATTCACCTGTTGCACGTAGGGAACCAACCTGACCGAACTATAGTGCAATGCTCCCATTCATTTTACTGTCAGTTCAAGGCTCTCACCACAAATGGCAAAACTGTACAAAGAGTGATTTGGGATTAGGTCACATCACGGCTAGCGCTCAAGACTTGAAACTAGTCAGGTAAGGAAGAAAGGATTACATGGTTATGTCAATTAGGGATTTGGTTGTGGTTGGGATTTGGTTGTGGTTGGCATTCAAGGTGTAGATTAGGGTAATATAAGATGGTGAGGATTCAGTCTCACATGGCAAAGGACTTTTTCCGTCTGCAACTTGTGTTCCAGAACCACATCAGTTTAATTATCTCATAGGGCAGCTATTCACTATTTTCTATTTCAATCACAGAATTGTGATGCTTTTGTTGCAATTGCTCACTCTAGCTCATTCTAAAAATATAAGCATAATAAATTAAAATTGTTTGCCTAGAGGAGGAATTGAACACGCAACCTTTGGATTACAAGACAAGTGCCTCTAGACGCACGCCACACAATCCGAGCTGGTAGAAGGTCATTCTTTTGTAATACTTAAATACTTAAACAGAATAAAGCACAAACATGATTATGAATAGTGCCACTATGAGACTAGCAGAACAGATGTGGTCCTGAATTCCAAGTTGCAGACAGAATAAGTCCTCTGTGTCTCACATGTATGACATGCTGACATTTCAATGCCCACCTGTGGCCAAATTTGGTTGATTGACGTTGCTACTAGCAATACAACTTTTAAATTTACATTCATGCATTAAGTTTGGATTTTATATGTGATGCATCCCATCAAAAACTACATCTTGTATACTTTTGACAAAGGTGAGATTTTATCATTATCTGAAAGAATACAAACAAGTCTTGCTCATTTGTGAACACTGAAGTTACACTTTTGAAAATGTAATGGAAAAATGTGCATTTCTTATATTTTACAAAACATTTTGGTCTTAAAAATTAGATAGGTGAAAAAAGACACACTTTTGATGTGATGCATCACATACTTGACCAATTCTTCATTATCTCATTGAAAAATTAGCTGCTTCAAAACTGCTTTATTATCTGTAAAACAAAATTTTGATCTTGCTTTCTTTTTCTACAATAAGTAATTAGAAATCATATTTTAACAAAGAAATTAACTGAGTATGCCAGTTGACTCTTTGGATATTGATCATTTTGAAAGAATACCTCTTACTTACACAAACAATCATTTGATTACACTGGGGGTGAAAAAAATCCTCATGCATGTGGAGTATTTTAAACTTTCTCTGTGAAGCACAGATATAGAAAAGGGAGATTCCCGTCTGCCTATACCGACCTGTACAAAATCTTTGTCACCACAAATACGCGCAATTGGGGGTATTCATGTTTTTACACTCGAAAAGGAACTAATGCAGTCCTGTGCGTATTACCGTGAAGAGTCTTAGCGCCAGCATCATGAAACAGTGAAAAATAATACGTCGAATATATGCGGGTGCGTACCACAGATGCGCGTTTGTGAGTTAAGGCTGAAGACACTGCCAACGCATATGCTAATGAAAGATTCCGAGACGTGTAAAATGCATTTGCGAACATTTACGAATACCCCCAATTGCGCATCCATGCCGGACAAACAATGGCGGTCAGACCGGAATCTCCTTTTTCTATATCTGTGCTGTGAAGTGATATCTTCATGTGTATTTCATAGATGCCATTGTCAAAACACTTGTGTTTCACACATAATTGATAAAAACAAAATTTATGCATGTAAATGAAGGAAAAAAACTGACCAGCATTGGAAGCACATCAATTTTACACAGCACAGAGGAAATTGAACTTACTACAGAGATCTGCGGTAGCTGTGTGCATTTGGGGTGAAATTTAATGAGTTACGAACACAAGCACCATCAACAGCTATCACTGCACAATAATAATGCACTAATGCGGCACCAATTATTCTAGAATCATTATTTAATAGAATATCAAAGTTTGAACTTATGAAAAAAGGATCCAAAATACTTCCTTGTTCAATAAGTTGTCCAAGCCATAGAATTAGAAAAGAACTGCCCATATTGGCTATGATTTTTGGCATCTCTGCATGGAAACGAATTTGGTATTCTGTTTTCCACACGCTTGCTTGCATCGCGTGGACCAGCGTAACCTCATAAATCCCACATGCTTGCATTTCATTTTATGTAAACACTGTATGCACAGCCTTCTTTGAATTCCTTTCTTGTCTAACCCTCCCAGTATAACAAACTTTCCCACTATGTGATTAAAACAGTGCACAAATAAATCCTTGATCATACTACACAGAAAAGCCATGCATTTTTTTTTCTGCATCCTATGCAATTCTTCAATCATAACATAAATGCATAACTGTGATGGCTGAGCATAGTTATGCTAAATCTAATAGGCCAAAGTACCAAGTCTAAAGCCAATTTACACCTTTCACATAAGAATCACAGAACCCCACTGATTCATTATTTAACTCACTAATTTATTATCTAGCTCATTTTGGAGCCTTTGTTCAGAAGTGACCAGTTTAAAAATTTATCCATTATCATACTAGCTTGTTTGATTTATGAGCATCGTGATTTCCTATAATAAAAGCTTACCTCCTGATCGCTCATAGTCGTAGCGATCTTTAAAGATCTCCTCATATTGACGCGGCAATCCACATGAGGGCAGCCTCTCTGCATATAATTGGCACTTAGTGTGGCAAACATATCTGAAAAAAAAAATTGGTAAAAATGGA
>JAMKCH010001830.1:0-60783 GCA_023653785.1 Ophioderma brevispina
CCCATGCTAGCTTTGTCCCATGTAAAAAGATAAATCAAAGGTCTATGCATGCCTATTTCAATCCTTTGTATGACTTAATCTTTCTTTGTGGGTTAAATTTGGCAAAATTTGCTTATTTTTTCCCCACAACCAAAAGTAGAACTCAGGATACCCTATGGATCTAATAATTGTACAGTCTGAGTTGAAGCACGTATTTCGAATGTTGTAGAATCAATTTGTTATGAAAGTGGAAATGATACCTGAATTTCTCACATGTATTTTAAGGCTGACTCAGAGATTTCCCAAGGAGGGCACCCTCAATTTCAAACAAATCATGTTTTATGTATATAAATGCTTGTCCATATACTTATCACTGTGTGAAATAGTTAAGCTCAAATCAAAGTCCTTGATATAGAAAATCACAACTTTGTTATAAAATTCCATACCCATATTTTTTGTTATACACAGTATCCTATGGCACTGTTATACTGTAGGAAATGTTTATTGCATCAAAATCTGATTAATCTTAAACTTTGGAATTGAGCATTTTATGTGACTATCTTTAGTAATAGTTTACTATTTTTAATTAATATACAAAAAAATTATATTTTAAAATCTGAGTCGGCCTTTAACACACATTAAAAAAGAAGGAAAAGTATGTCATGATGCACAAAAACATCCTAAAGCAAACCACAGTACCCCAGTATTCTAATGGAATGTTCCGAGTTGAAACAAGGTAAAGCATGACAAGCTATATAAAAGAAATTGACGTGAATTCTGGCCCCAAAACCTAGATGTTTCTCCTTCAATGCTAAATGAAAAACATGAGAAGGAAGTCCATAAATTTCAAAGCCACAGTTATGGCTATAAATTGATTAGAAAGCTATCAGGATTACGAAGAGGTGATAAGTAACCTAAAGATGTTGTTGATCCGCTTAGTGCTAAGCATGTGATAGGCGGAGGTTTCCGATAGTAGAAAGAAACAAACGCTTTTTCCCCCAAAAATAAGACTAATTAAAATGTGATACCAGAACCCATCGCCCATGCGTACCAATTAATTTACATTGTTATTGTATTTTGCAGATGAAGTCAGTTGAGTAGATTGTATTAACAGTTTCAATCTGTATTTCTTATAAACTTTTCGATAATAAGCCTTGAAGTTCTTCAGAATAGTTCCGTTATTGCCTTTAGGATTGACATCAATAATGCAATATAAATGTACAATTCATTCACTATTTATGTATTTCTCTATTTAAAAGCCTGAGTCTGAGCAGACATTCCCCTGTCTTGCACCCCCATCAGCGACTATATCGCTCGCTAATGATTTTCTCGCAGAGGTTGTATTTTCCCCAGTGCTATTCATTGCCACATAAAAAGACAAATTATATTAGTGGTTGTTTGTGTTAACTGTGTTTGGGTTTGGTAAGGTTAGAAAGCAAAAAAATAATTGTGCTTCACATGCCAAAAAACAAAAGTGGTCGGTCAGTCGTGTTTAAAAAAACAATTTATTTTGATCTGGAGCACAAAAATATAAATTTTAGCTTTTTTGGAATATTCATTCAACTTTTACCAAGCTTTATCATGTTCAAATGTACTAATGGAAATTTTCAGAATTGCTGTGAAATATTTTGATTAAATTATTTGTAAATTTTTATATAATTTTTTGGGATTTTCAACTCAATTTTACAATCCCAGGAACATGGATTTTGGTGCACTGATATTTGGAATGTTCTAAAAACAGAGAGATGCCAAGTTTTAGTCTGTATTCAGGTTTTCCTTAACAAATTTCTGCAATTTGTTTAGTTTCAGCCCATTTTTTAGCATTTTAGACAAAATCAAATGCTTGTTTGGATTTTTTCACCAGTTTGTGGTTTGCATTAAATAACGAGTGGCATCTCGGCAAAAAGTCAAAATACAAAAAAAGTTGGAATATGGTCCACTTTTTGCACAGTCTATAAGGTGACGGCATGGCTAGTATGATTTTTTTACACGTTTAAGGAGACTCTTCGCATCTAAAACCATACCTAATAAGTTCATTCTGATCAATACCTAAAACATGCTAAACCCACAACGTATTTTATTCAATTACTTTCTACTTCTTGAGGGTACTATTTCAAGGCCACATTTTTATTATCATTTCGTAATTGTGATGCCAGAGCAGACATCATAAACAGTAATTTCCAGCCGAATTCCGATTAATTTGCAAAATGAGCACTTATTACATGCTATTTCATGAAATCAATTCCCGAGGCCTGTCAAAACAGTGCAAGGCACTGTGCAGGAAAAAGACGGAGTGTCATAAATACAAAAGTGTTTTGATTTTGTCACTCACTTTCTTTTGTCGCTGCTGATTGATTATAACTTAACAGGGACACAGGAGCTTTTGTGAAGTTAGTGACGTGATAATGAAGCAGTTACTATGAGTTCAACTGTTTTTGTAGGCACAATACTCAGTTTGTTTTACCATTATGTTGAAGTAGCTCTTCAGCAGTCTTATTAGTAGGACATTATATATGGTACCTTTTCTAGTGTTCTACACTGCAATATTTCAGCGTAATGAAAACCTGTTTTTATGTAAATAGCACCATTTAAGGCCAAAAAAAAGTTTGTCTAGGAAGAAGAAATGTGAAAAATGGCTAAGAATGCGGAAATGCGGGTTTTTTTTTTTTTTTAGAAAAAATGCTATGCGAAAGGCGGTTTTTTTTTCTTTTTTTTTAATGCATTTTGGCCCACTTTTTCAATTTTCGGCCGCTTTGCGGCCGAAATTTCAGTTTTTTTGTCCGAATTTTTTTACAAACAAAATGTCAGTGCGTAAAACATAAAAAAAAAATTCTGCGGTCAAAACCAATTTTAAACCGAATGCGCGCGGGTTTGGCTAGTGCAAGCTCTGAGACAAAACTTTTTTTCTTGGCTAAGTTCCCTGTTGGTGTTGTATATGTGTAGGATAGGGTTTCAATATATTAGCTGAGGGCCGAGTAATGCAGAACATGTTGAAGTTCCGTACTGAGGGCCAAAATACACAGGAATTCTTAGATTTCTCTTTATATTTTAAGAGCAAGTCGAGAGCCAATAATCAATGGTTGGCAGGCTGATTTGGCCATGTGGGCAGCCTTATTGAGAACCCCTGTTGTTAAGACAATGACAAAAAGTTTAAAGTTGGTTTTGTAAGAAGATAAAGGCACAAGGGGCCAAGGGTGTAGGGGGGGGGGGTTCGGCAAAAGGGACCACAGCCCTATGGAGATAAAAAAAGTCCGTTAAGTTGATATGATTTGAAAAGAACCAGATTCTGGCCCCAGTTTCACACGGCCACTATTTTTGGTATCAGAAGAAAGTTGATATTTCCCATAACTCCAGTGAATCAATTTAAGGCTAGGGGAATGAAGTGTTTTGATACTAATCAGAAAAATCATCAAAAATCAAATTTTGGCATGTCTGTAACAAGTTTAGTTTGTGTTTGTATCCTATCATACCCTACAAGTGATGACTAAAAGCAAACCTAATAAGAAAAAAACTGGTATTTTACTGTCTGTACGGCAGACATTTAATACAACGCATAATTGAATGGTATTTATATATTTAAACACTGCTGTTTTCTTCCCAATTTTTTCAATTGGGAAAAAATAACTTACAAGAAATCTACAGACCTATCCTTCAATTTTAAGTTATTGCTGCAAATTCAGATATTTTGACTATTTTTGGTGGATCACTGATAGTATCTTTAAACTGCAAAACTGTTAAAAACCTGTAAAAATTGCAAAAAATTAATACCCACTGAGAAACCTGCTACACAGTTCATAGATGTAAATAATAATTCTACAATATCATTGTCCCAACAGAACACAATACCCAGCTACACAGTTCATAGATGTAAATAATGTACTACAATATTAGTATCCCCACAGAACACAATACCCAGCTACACGGTTCATAGATCTATGTAAATAATGTTACACAATATCAGTGCCCCCACAGAACACAATACCCCACTGCACAGTTCATAGATATAAATAATGTACTGCAAATGTCCCCACAGAACACAATACCCCACTGCACAGTTCATTAGATGTAAATAATGTACTCCAATATCAGTGTCCCCACAGAACAAAATACCCCGCTAAACAGTTCATAGATGTAAATAATATACTACAATATCAGAGTCCCCACAGAACACAATACCCCGCTAAACAGTTTATAGATGTAAATATATACTACAATTCAGTGGTCCCCACAGAACACAATACCCCACTACACAGTTCATAGACGTAAATACTATACGACAATATCAGTGTCCCCACATACAAAATACCCCCACTAAATCTTTCATAGATGTAAATAATATACTACAATATCAGTGTCCCCACAGAACCCAATACCCCACACACAATTTATAGATGTAAATAATGTTACACAATATCAGTGTCCCCACATACAAAATACCCCGCCACACAGTTCATGAATGTATTCAAATCAGGTCCACACAGAACACAATATCCCACTTACACGGTTCATAGATGTAAATAATGTCAGTGTCCTCACAGAACGCAATACCCCGCTACAGAGTTCATAGATGTAAATATTGTACTACAATATCAGTGTCCCAACTGAACACAATATCCCGCTATATGGTTCATAGATTACCCCGTACACAGTTCATAGTGTTAAATAAGTTGTACTTCAATTTATCAGTGTTCCCACAGAACACAATACCCCGCACAATACACAGTTATAGCTAGCTATTAGAGTAATAATGATACAATTCAGTGTCCCACAGCACACAAGGTGGCTGTTTGCGCCAACCGTGTACATATGCAGTGTTAGTAGTGACGAATAATTCAACACTGCAGAGAGCATTAATGGATGCCGCATATGTGACTGACGTTACACCACTAGCCCGATATGCCCATGTCTTAGTGCACCATTGGAGCTTATCAGCTCACGCTGGAATCACGCCTACATATATCATATCCCTGATATCGGTGCAAATTAAATTAATGATTTGACATTTGGACAAAGTCGGTGCATGTGGTGGTGTAACATTGCTATTGAGTGGAATTACAGAATGCATAATTTAATGGGGATTTTTTGTGTGATGATATTGTATGCGAATGAATGGTATCTGAGCTAGGCATTGCAATGACCATAGTCAACTAGCTGTACTACTACTACTACTACTACTACTACTTCTACTAGTACTACTACTACTACTACTACTACTACTACTACTACTACAGCTAATATTTCTTCCATTGCACTATTGGTGAAAAGAATAAAGACAAAACGTTTACATAAATTATAGGAGATTTTCCCGGGGGGGGGGGGACTCCCATCTTGGAAGCGACGCATATGTAAGGCTGTTAAGATCCCGTTTTTCAGCCTTGTTGTCACCCAAAGACCCCATTTTTTTTGAAAATTTTGCCCGAAGACCCCGTAATTGTGAAAAATTTCACCCAAAGAATCTATTTTTTAGAAAATTTTATTTTGCAAATTTTTCACTTGGAAAACCCCTGTTTTGTGGCAATTTGGCTGTCTCTCACCCAAAGACCCTTATTTTTTCAGTCCTCTGTCACCGAATGCCCCTGGGTTTGGAAGCGCGAGCCTTACACCCATATCCATTTCATATGTGAAAGCCCTCGGGGAGATTTCACTTGATGCTATTATAATGTATTAGGGATAAGTTAAAGTCATGGTTCAGGACTGGACTTCAATGGCCCAGAGTATTCAGAATGGCCTATTATTGTTTATTGTCTGGTAAGAGTTACTTAGGAAGAAGGGATCACTATTATAACCTGACTAAAACACAAGATTAGGGGAACATAAGGGTATGTTATTTTGTTTTGCACACATTTCCTATGGCGGTTCCATGCACTGGCAGCTCCTGGTTGTGATGGTCCTATGCATGATGGGAAAGGTTTCCAAGCTGCTGTTGATCACAGTCAAGCTGAATGTTGGGATATATGTAAATCATATGGATAAGTCAATGAAATTTGACCAGGGAATAAACACTAAAGGAAAGGAAATGCATTCCAGATGTACACCACCATTTTAGACCCCAGGAGTTTCTCTGTGGTTACAAGAGTCCAAGTCCATCGAAAACCAGCGACAAAGAGTACCTGCTGGCAGCGGTTGCCAGCATGAACTTTTTTGCACTGATTGAAGCACATTTGCCAATTGATGCTCTGTGACAAGGCTCCAGTAGCCTCTATGTGATGAATAGCAAAAGATTTCAAGGCTCCACTAGCCTCTATGCAGGGGTAGAATTTCGTCACTGAGTGCGAGGATCAGTCTTGATTCCCAACAACAAATTTTGCGAGAATCATCTGATTCGCTCTTATGTTAATTTCTAAAGTTTACGAGAATCAACATTGATTCACGCAAATCAGTTTACAAGAATCTTTGCGAGAATCGATTTTCGGATTCTCGCCGAAATTCTAGCCCTGCTATGTGATGAACAGCAAAAGATTTCATATCAGAATTTGCAAAATGGCACCATCAGAGCCCTGACTAGACTATAGTCAGGGACAGAATAAAGCGACCAATTGCGCGTCTGACGTAATTTGACGGTGCAGAACATATGTCGGCCAGGAAAAATAATCTGTGAATGGCCACTGAGCTTATTTTAAACAGAAAGTTAACTTTCATGAATTACTGTGTCTGTGAGTCAAAAAACACCGAACATGCCCTTCCCATATTACACATTCAGACCAATCACGGTCTGCGCCTAATTCTGTTCTTGAATATAAGATAATTTTAACAACTTTTGCATAATTTGTGAGGCAAAAGAGAAGAGCCATTGATGCTTCAGCTATGCAAATGTTTTGAACCATGTAATTCTAATTCTAACAATCCCATCATATCCAGAACGCCAAGGCAAATCTTTCAATCTGAAAGTTGTATGTGTACACATACAATGTATTTTGTCCAAATGCCACATACAGGGTGTCCCAGAATGATTAGTACCCATCGATACCCAAAATGTTTTTTTTTTTTTCATAGAAAATCAATAACATTAGGTAAGCTGGTTTATTGTCCAACTTCATTATACTGTAACCTTTCATAAGAATTTTGAATCGTGAAAATCGGACTAACCAAAGTGAAAATATACTCAATTGTGTTAGAGGTGCTGATTCATCCTTTGGGCAAAGTTTTTTTTTTTTTTTTTTTTTGCTCTCTATTGGTACCACAATCACACGTTTTGAGTGTTTAATAACGAATTCCCGAAGGGACTAAAGCATGTTGTAAAAAAGCTTGCCAGGAAGAGGGTAAAAGTACACATACATTTTTTTCACTTATCGCAAAGGATGAAATCAGCACCTCTAACACAATTGAGTGTATTTTCACTTTGGTTAGTCCGATTTTCACGATTCAAAATTCTTATGAAAGGTTACAAAGTTGAATATTAAACCAGCTTACCTAATGTTATTGATTTTCTTTGGAAAAAAATAAAACATTTTGGTATTGATGGGTACTAATCATTCTGGGACACCCTGTACAAGAGTAGGCTTGGGCTAGACAGGATAAGGGAAATAGGCTCTATAAAAGGAGCATGATGAGGGATCAAATTTAAAGAGATGTGGGTTAGAATTAACGACTACAGGATCAGGTAAAGAACTGTAGTGTTAAGGGGATTTACCAATAATGTGAGTAAAATATTGATATTGAGGATTGAAATTATTACCAAGTGCGAAGAGCTTGGCAGACAACTTGGTATATTGGCAGACAGCATTATATGTTCACGTATTATTCTAACATCAATCATCACATTGTTAATCAAGTAAAGCTCAATTGCCAATTCAGACTTCAATGTGAACATTGAATGTTTTGCTAATGTTCAACTTGCATTTCCCACCGCGCTCTATTTACGCAGCTATCGTTATCATCATTTTCCTTTCGTGTCTTCACTAATAGGTTAGCATACATTAACCTAGATGTACAGGGACGCACATGGCCGCAGTTCATTTGGACTACTTCACAGTCCAGATGTTGACTTAGACTCCACCACAGTTTGGAGTTTTACCTAGGATATTTAGAGTAATATTTAAATCTTTCCATCATTTATCACCCTAGACTACTCAGTAGTCTGAATTGGTGCTTGCAGGCTACAGTCTGGGTCGATATTTTGTTCTACATTTGTGTTGTGTGGGTTGTGTAGGCAGTTAAAGGGGGGTGGCCCGATTTAAGGATATGAAGTTTTCATCTTGATAGATTGTCCTTCACTCCAAAACCCCATCTGTAAAGTTCGCGCCGATATTTCAATCCGTTTTGATGCGAGCGCTAAAAACGTGATTTTGTAAGCCCATAGAGTACTGTGTAAAATTAATATTGGTCGACCAAAATGGGGGGCACATTTTCGCTCAAACGTCCAAAACAAAATCCTTTGGCTCTAAGATTTCACAGGGTATATGAGAAAAATAGTAGCTTTCTTCTGATACCAAAATATTGACCACTTCCGGTAAAATCTGGGGCTTCTGGGGACGAGGCTATTAGCGATCGGGCCATGGACCTTTAACAAACAGATTTTAGACCAAGCAAAGTATGGAACCTGTGTAATTAGGAGATATAGATATGGGTGTAAGGCTGGCGCTTCCAAACCCAGAGCCATTCGGTGACAGAGGACTCCAAAAAATAGGGGTCTTTGGATGAGAGGTGGCCAAATTGCCTCAAAATTGGTGTTTTTCAGGTGATAAATTTGCAAAATTTTCCCCTTAATGGGGTCTTTGGGTGAAAGTTTTGCATAATTTTCTAAAAAATAGGTCTTTGGATGAAATTAAAAAAAATATGGGGTCTTTGGGTGACTACGAATGCTGAAAATGGGAGTCTTAACAGCCTTACATACGCATTACCTCCAAAGTATAAGTCGCCCCCCTCCCCTGGGGTTTTCAAACAAATTGAAGCTCAGAAAAAATTCAATTAAAAACTGACTTTTTATTTTGTCCAGAAATTAACTTATTTTGCTGGATCATATCACAAATATAGTAATTTAAAAACAGTAAAATGTTTAAAATGTTTAAGACTAAAGGGATCATAAATGTGAATGGCTTTGCAATAAGCACCTGTCATTTAGTCAGATCTGAAAAGACTTGTGCTCAGCCAAGAATCAATGGCTGTAAATGTCTCCTTTGCTGCATGCAGACTGTTGAAAGCATTGAAATGCTGCATGTGAGTACTTTATTCTAACTGCTGACTGCATCTCAGAGATAATTGAAGGGAGGTGAAATGTTTGTATCTGTATAAATAAGACTACATGTTTTTCTCAGGCCCGTTGCTAGGGGAGTAGTGAGGGTGGTGATTGCTACCCTCGAATCAAACAATCCAAGAAAAGACCCGCCTCACATAATATGTTGCAACATCTTGTGAAAGTATTTTAAAGCTCACGAAATTTAAAGTAGTTGAAACAGAAAACTGCTTGAGATTGCCTTGTGCTTATGCACTTCACTTGCTCGTTCATTTAATCTTACTCAGTCACATTTGTTCACCAGCTTATTCCCTCGGCTCATTCATGCTCATTCATGCTGGCTCGCTCACTCAGTCAATCACTCGATCAATCAATCACTCACTCAATCACTCATTCACTCACTTAATCACTCATTCACTCAATCAATCAATCAATCATTCAATCATGCTTTTTTGCTCATTTGTGCTCAATTTCTAACTCACTCATGCTTGCTTGCTCATTCACTTCATTGTATTGTTTTGATGCTCTGAAGAAACAATATTACCCCTAATAATATTATTTGAACACCCTGTAGAAACTAATTTACCTCTTTGTGTATTTGTTTGACACCCTGTAGAAACAATTGGAACCCCATATTTCCTTACACTCCACATTTTACCTTGTTGTATTTCTTTGATAGCTTGTAGAAATGTTGCCTTTACAGTATTACAATTGTACCTAAAAGTATCCATTTTCACCCTCCCTGTAGACCCAATGTTACCCCATATAGTATTCCTTTGACAACCTGCAATTTCCACCTCTTGCTGTATTCTTAAACACTTTGTAAATCTGCAGACTATCCTTTATAATATTTCTTACAATTCCAGTAAATTTAACATGTTGAACTGTTAATACCAGAGTAATTCATATTCTTCATTTTCTTCCTTTCCCGCATTGTAATCACTTCTCAAAGTCACTCAATCCAAGCAAATGTTATTGTGAACTGGCCTTGTTTTTGAAAAAAACTAAATAAGAAATTTCCCAAGTGATTGCCTATCTTTCCTGAGTCACTTCATCATGTATTCCGTAGTTGACGTGCTTTTTCCTAAACAATTATTATTCCATTTCCTAAACCAATAGCATTTATTGTTGCACTAAACTGACCCATATCTTTGCACAATATCTCTTGATCAATTGTCTTGATTGAATCTTCAATATCGTCTATGTTGTCATGACCTGACCTTGTTTCAGTTGACTTATGATTTCACTGAGAGGGAGGATTAGACGAGGAGGCTTACTTTATAATAGATTATACACGCTACTTTAAAAGAAAACAAGGCAAAATATGAAACTACATTTTGTGGTTCTCTGTTGGCATAGTTTGGCAATATTTTTTTTGTAATGATGGCAAAGCTGGTCTCCAAATGACCTTTATGACCTTTGACCCAAAAAAATCTGTAAGTACCTTGCAATTGACAAATACTACAAACAAATGTAATCAATGTATAAATAATCAAAACTGGATGGTATTAGAATGACCACCTCCTGACCCCTAAATGACCTGTGACCTCAAATCTGTGACCATTTTTATACCATGCGTGGCACTCGACACTGAATTGCTGTAACGAAGTGCTATCTTGTTTTATTATCTTCACGACTGTGATTTTGTGAGAAACTTATATTGAAGGTTTAAAGAGGATGATTGTGTTAACTTTTAAATGACTTTTGCCCCTGAATCTGTGAACATCCCTGATACTCTGCCACTTGACAATCACTGTGAGCAAATGCTTCTGATAATATACCATACTAATTTAAAATACAACAATTTATTCTTTGAACCATTGATATTATGGTTTTATAATGTACAGCAAAGCTTCCAAATGTTTTTTTAAACAAATTTATGAAAAATTTATGCCATGGAAATTATGAAGGAGGGACTAGGTATACAGACCATCATCTTGAATGTTCTGCTATTAATAAACAGTATTTTTTATAAGGGCAAAATTCAAATCAGAAACATTTAAAATTCAAATCTTGCTGACAACTTGATAAAATCTTAAGGAATTCAACCCCCATGGATGCAAAGGGTATCAAATAATTGCCAATCCCAGGGGTGTGTAAATAATGGTAAACACCACCATGTTGCTGGTGCTCATGACTTATCCAGGGTTTAGTGCAAGAAGGCCCCACCTGCAATAGCTGCCATTTGTCAGTTGTGTTCTTATTGAGTATTATACCTGCCAAATCTAACATGTGGCAGCTATTGCAGATGGGGCATTTTTGCCCTAAACCCTCGTTATGTTGCTGTCCTGGGTGTTGACTTGTGGCTTTAACGCTCTGCTCACAGTAATTCAATAGTCAGTTGCTATTTACTTGTTAAATATCAATTTAAACATAAAATTGATCCAAGACTGGGCATGTTAGTCTTTTATCACATTGGTTATTGCAGTTTAACCAAGTTTTATAATTGTAGCATTTTTGAAGTTTCTTGTTATCAAATGCGATGTTCTGCAATCATGTTTCCTGCTCCTTGCTATTAAAGTGTTAAATTTAAACAAATGATTCATGTCGTGCTAGCTAGCTAGATGAGCCTGTGGGCATGTTGGCTCTGAGGAAGGGAAATATGTTGGCTAGTTTTTGGAACCACTTGGACTAGATTGAACATTAAAGGCACTATCAGTTATTTGCTAAAACAAAAATCAAATAATCATCAAAATCTGATTTTTTGCATGTGTGTAACACGTAAAGTGTCTACCTTACAAGTGGTATGACCAAATGCAATCTAATAATGATAAAACATTAAAAAAAAAAAAATTGATATTTTAATCATTCACTGTCCTATGGACACTTACTACAACACGTAATTGAATGGAGTTACCTATCTTGAGTACTACTGTTTCTTCCTTTCTATCAGTTTTTAAGTTGACACAAAGATAACTATGAGAATTTAACAGACTTATCCTACCCTTTTAAAGGGAAGAAATTTTTCATCTTGATAGAATGGCCTTCACCACAAAACCAACGCCAGGCGCGTAACCAGACCTGAGCATCCGGAGGGGCAAGACTCAGAAGTTTACCCATTTTTTTTTCGGCTCGCTTCGCTCGCCGGATAGACCCTTTTGTTTCTAGACGGTTCGAAATTCTGAAGGGGGGGGGGGGGTCTGGGGGGGAGCGAATCCACTTCACCAGAGGCACACACACAACACACATTTTCTCCCTGCCCCTTTCCTAATCTATTCTCCTTACCCTTTCTTATCTCTTTTTCACTTCTCTTTTGCCCATTTTTAACTCTGTTCCCTTCTCCTTCCCCTGTTTCTTCCTCTTGTAAACCTTCTCCTTCCCTTTTCCTTCTCTGTTCTCCCTCTTCTTCCCAACCTTCTTCCCTTTCTTTCGTGCCCAATTTTTAGCTCCTACGTACCATTTTAGTTGTCGGGGGGCGTTGCCCCCCCCGTGGTTACGCCATCTGCCCAACGCCGACTTATTCACCCGTTTTGACTGAGAGCTAAAAACGTGATTTTGTAATCCCATTAGACGTACTGTTTGTAATGTAAAATTTATATGGGCGAAAAATGGAGTATTTTTTTCGCTCATAACATTCCAAACCAACATCCTTTAGCCAAGATTTAAGGAGGGTAAAGGAAAACATAGTCGTTTCTTCTGATACCAAACTGTGACCACTTCCGGTAAAATCTGGGTTTGGGTCCCTCGCGGGACGAGGTATTAGCCGAGCGGGCCATGGACCTTTAAGCATTCCTGCAAATTCAAATATTTTAACTCTTTCGGTTGGACCACGATAGTGCGTTTCAAGCAAAGGTTGGATTTTGTAGGGTTTCAGGAATATCCCAGGGATTGGCAGTGGCATTAAAAGCTGCCGGTGGCAGGTGTGGTGCGAGGACGTGTTTTGTCATTTGATTTAGATAAAGTGGAAAAAAACAAACAAAATGCAGCACAGCTTGCCTATTGTTGATCAAGATTTCATCTCTCACTTTGGATTTTCTTGGAACTCGTTTCTTTCTCAATATGAGAGCTCGGGCATAAAGAGCAAGAAAGGTTGCTGCAAAGAAGACATGATGCTAACACATGCTGAAGTCAATTTAGGTTTAAAAAGTATACAGCAGGTCTGCTGTTTTTTGAAGAAATTAGGAAATTATATAGGAACTTTTCATTTAGGTCTTATATGGAAATATTTTTTAAACAGTCTCAAAATACAAATTCAAATTATTTGTTGTCAATCTAGTTAATATTGCGTTACGTTCCAAACAGTTATGTATTAAAAACATGGAATTGTAGAAAGTCAACCTCTGCGGCTTTGACATGCGGCATAAATGCACAGTACGCATAGTACAGTGCACTACATGTGTGATGGTTTTTAAATTCAATTTCTGCATCCCCATGTGAGAAGGGGCGGATTTAGAGGGGGCGCACCTGGCACGTTGCCCCCCTCTGATTTTTTGCAGGAAGGACACAGCGCGCCGGTGCAGAACTAGAGGCCGGTGCGGCACTGTAGATCGATAAAAATGACTTTTAACCACACCGGGTGCCCTGTAGATAATTAAGAACCTGCCCCGGTTTACAGAGGAGTCGGTGGCCGTTTTGTAGATCTAGCTTTGTGTGCGCCCTGAAAATTTGTCGCCCCCTTAATGAGAAAGTCTGGATCTGCCCCTGGCATGTGGTACCAATGCATTGTGGGAAGAGTACTGCTATGTCTCTTGGGTAAGTCATCAAAGTAAATCGGGGGGGGGGGTCCAAAACTCAAACATTGTGTGAAACAGTGGGGTGCCAAATGGGGGCATGTTCCCCCCAGTTTGGTTTTGCCAGGGGGGGGGGGGGGTCTGGGGAAAAAAAGTTCCTTTTGATGAACAACTCAAGTCCACATAAGGCTAATTTAGGTCGCACTTGCCTGTCCACATTTATTTACCGTCCATTCGGGGGGGAGGAAAATATTCTTGCTACCCCACCCTGCGAAAGATTTCCTATGCATGCCACTGTTGTGAAAAGGTACAATTATTGCTAATCTTACAAAACATTCAGAATTGTTGTTCTTTGTCGTTTTTTCACTTACTAATAGAAAAAAAATGCATGTTTGTAGCATATTTAGAAACAAAGTTACTGTTAATGAATATGATTTCTCCTGTAATCATATGGTCTAATGTAATTAGATAGGATACATACCGGCCTTCAATATGTAACACACAATATATATTGTTGAATGTGTTTAAGGAAAAAAGGAGGGGGCCCTGGAGGAAAAATATTCTAAGGGAACTAACCAAAAAGACCCCCTGGAGATCTGTAAATGTACACTCATTGGACTGAAGTAGGCATGATGTCACTTTGCACAGCTATTTTGCTTGTGATAATTGTATAAATGCTCTTTTTGAGCCGACTTTTTACCCTCGCAATTACAGCTGCGACTTGCGCGCAAGTGCACGTTTAACCACTATGTTGAAAACACGATATCACTCCTTCTGGACGGACTAAACTATATCTAGAGAGGGAGAAAGTTGCTGAAAATATTCATTTTGTTATCATATTTACTAAAGTACATCAGTGTATTGTTGGTCCACTTTGGATTACATAGAAACTGGGATGGTGGTAGGAGGTCACTGCATTTTAATTTGAATCAGGACATTTTCTTCATAAACCTAATTCCATCTTTTGGTTTTTGCTCCCTACCCACAAACCTGTCTTTACAATATCCTAACAAATTAAAACCCCACAATCAATTCCAGCCTCAATGTAAAAATAATAACCTGAAAAAAAAAATTTTTCATCTGGTCCAGTTTAAAAGAACCAACCTTGGGTAAGGATTAAATTTAGAAAAACCAAAACAAACATATTATGAGGTAGTTAAGTGACCTAGACCTTATCCCTTTTATTGACGGTTACACTTGAATTCTTCACCTTTCCCCCTCTGCCTTCATATGGGCTATACTGCAGAACTGGCCCATGAAATACACTTAGAGGTAACTGTTCTGTACACAGATATGTGCATGGTTACACACCGCTAAAAAGATCTGGTCTGGCACCCTCTGGCTGAAGAGTGTTGAAAACATGTAAGGTCTTCATTTTGTTATTCCAGCCCCTTTTATTTAATTAATTGTTCACTAGATATCCTTGAGAAAAGCTTATTCACAAAATTTGAGTTGATCCCGATCTTGTGGTTTTGTGTTATGAGCAATTTGCTTGTTTCCCACGGTCCCATAGGCCACTGTGCTGTAATTTGTGTCCGTTTGGACGGAAGCTACAAAATTGTGAATTTCTTACAGATACGACTGAATTTCTTACAGATACGACACGTGGATTACTAAGGCTAATGGTTCAGATGATATAAGAATCTCAATTTTTTTTAGGTAAGTCGGGGGGACAAGGCTGTGGATCACGAAATGCCCCTTTAAAATGTGAGGAAAAAAGAAGAAAACACTAAATACCATGAACAGAGATGAGGGGCCCACCTTCTGCACATATTTATGATCCCCTTTGATATCATATAAATCCACAAGGGCACCACCAAGTGGCAATCGTTGGAGAGAGAAGTTGTATCATCCAAGGCATTTCTGATGAAATATTCTGTCCAAGAGAGTTGCCATATGAACCCAGCAATTGAAAAGGTGTAAGTTATGATAAAAGACAAAGTGAAAGTTTACTATAATAACACCATGGTGAAAGTAACCTATCAATGTTAAGTGGATCTAAAACCTTGGAAAGTGTGAGTTTAGCCTATATAGATGAGATCTAATCCCTAATCCTAGTTGAGTGGGCTTATCAAGGAAGGCCACAGCCAGCTTCTCAGTTCCACCCATATGCTTGTTGCATGCAGGCTTGTTGGCTGTGCTGTCAAGCAAGTGGCTTGTGCTGTCAAGCAGGCAGGGTTGTTAGATTATAGGATGTATGGCATGGAGAGAGATGACAGATAGGATTTAATAAGTGAATTTAAAGATTCCGCTACTGGGTTTGTATGATTATCGCTGTGAGGTTTCATGTGAGACTGATAGGATTGATGTCAGGGGGTTGAATGAAATAAGGACACTTCAGTTGATGGCATGCAGAACACACCCTTGTTCATACCTTGGCGCTCAGTAACAGGCTCCAATTCAGAATGGATGTGTGTTTTTTCCAAAGCAATGGTAGAACTTTTTTTTTGGAAAGCAAATGTCAGAATTATCAAATTGCTTGGTGTATCCACATACGTCGATCACATTTCATGAGACTTGGTTACAATGGTAGCTTGGGTATATCCCTTGTGTTTGGTACCTCATGTGACCTTGGTGACCTCATGTGACTTTGGTGACCTTGGTGACTTCAATTGACCTTGGTGACTTCATTGACCTTGGTGACCTTCATTGACCTTGGTGACTTCATTGACCTTGGTGACCTCTGTGATCTTGTCCTATTCCCAACGCGACGGCAGATGACACTGCGTTTCAGTGAATGCTGTATTTTCATTGTTATTTTCCTATTATTAATTAGGCATGTTTGCATTTGTTACAGTACTCATCCTTTGTACCTCTTTTGCCCTATTGGTTTCTCCTCTAGGTAAGACCTCATGAAATTAGCCTAGCATGAAATCTTCTATAAAGGATCAAAGGATTACAAGGATTGTACACTTTATTCAATTAAAGAGTCTTTCTCTAGCCCCAATCCATGAATATCTTACACCAAGGTTAGACCATTATATTGCCATCAAACTGAACATCCATGTATTGATTTTTGTCAATGAACTCAAGCAAGCTCTATCCAGCATTCCCACAAATTAAATTTTCATCTAAAACTTTCCTTTGCTAGGGTTAGTTCAAACTGCCTTCAACATTCGCATGGGGGAAATCACTCAGTGTTTTCTAACAACTGTCACCAGCAGACCCTTGTTTTGGTTTGTACAGTTTGGTTTGTAATATCACTTTCAACTTAAGTTAAGTGGTTTAACAATCTCAAACTCCTGGGCCAACTGGGACAATACCTACTAATATCACAGTAGCAAGAGTCTTGAACACTTATTTTCCTTCAGCAGTGGTGTAACGGCAAGCTAATTCCAGACTGGTACAAGGCTCATTTATTATGTATACCAAGTTGCCTCCCTTCCCAATAGTTCATATTGACGGTTTCTACACAGAAAACCTGGCCTTTGGTCAGCACCATGGGACTAGTCATACAGGGGCAGGAAACATCTTTTTCTGCATATTTTCTTATAGGTACTGAGAGCCCCTACACACATGGATCAAAGTTTTCAAGTACCTTTTTTGTGTCGCCTGTTGCGTATCCTGCAAGGATTTGCATGAGTCAGTCTGGCTGTGTTTTCAAAGGTTAAAGTTTCGGATGAGGAATGAGAAGTAAAACCCAATTGCAACAGAAATTAGGTCATAGACGCCCCTTGGGAACCTTATATGATAATGAGGTCAAGGGATCACATACCAGGTCTATAGGTCTTGGGTCAAGTTATGAATGGGTGAACATCAAATTTGGTCTCATTCAAGAAGTACAAGTCCAATGCTACATGAATTGGTCCATAGATGCCCCTTGAGAACCTTCATATGTTAATGATGTAAAGGATCACATACAAGGTCAAAAGGTCATATATGAATATAGACATATATGCGGCAAGGTGATCGCGAAGCAGGCGACACTTGTTGTTCGTGAATCACTTGTTGAAGATTTTGCCCTGCAGTTACAAACCAATAACTTTACCATATCAGGGCAGACTTTAAGCCTCTAGATTAAGAAGTTGTTAAAGAACCGGTTATGTACGCAGACAAAAGTTTTTGAATCCAAAACAGACCAGTTAAGTATTGATAAACACAACCACTACATTATGTTTAAAAGGAAATTAGAACCTTGTTGTTTATTTCAAAGTGTAAATGATGTCACTTGTGTTGCAATTCAATATACAGCTTGAGTACATTCCCTTCATTATGGTATGAAGAGACCAGGTGATATCAGGTGTTTTTGCAACTTTTAGGTCATCTCATCTGTGTTGTATGAAATGTATGTGCATTTCAAATAATAGTCCATCTACAAGAAATGCTCACAGCATGTGTATGAGAAAAACTGTCCACTCTGGTAGGACTACCTTGGACACAGGCTGGTGACTTATGAGCATAGAAATTGTTGACGTGGTCCCCTATGCAGGGACACAGGGCTTAGCAGGTAGGGTATTCAAAACAGGACTGGAGCTATCTAGGGGATCGTTATCGATGGACCCCGGCATGCAATGGGTGAATGGGACTGGGGACCATGGTAGCTAAGGATCACTTGATTTCAAGAGATCAGCCAAGTGTGTATGATTAACACTTGGCAAAGAGCTGTATAGTTGTCAGGAGTATAGTCCAGAGAGTGCAAGAAAGAAACTAAGGTGGAATGTCAAGTCCATACAGGGGGAGTTAACGCAGAGTAGTTCCAAGTAGGAAGTCAGTGGTGTGGAACTTGGCACAGACTATTGAAAGTCTTTATTATTGATATAACTAGAATAAGAACTCAAGATAAATGTATGTGACACAGTTTTGACATCCAGGTGGTGGTGCTACAATATGCATTTTCTCCCACAAATATTTCTGTCCTCAGGGCCCTGGCCGTTGTCGGTAATAACACCCCCCCACCAAAAAGGTGTTGGGGTAAAAAAATCTGAGCACAGTGGTGGTGCTGAGGGGGGACATAGGGGGAATTCACCCACAAAATGTTCGTGTTCCCAGTGTCCCCAAATTTGAGCTTCACCTTGTCAAAAGTGATCTGTCAAATTACAGTTGAAATAGCAAATTCTTGCATGCTTTATGTGCTTTTACGAATATTTAAGGGACAGGAAGGGATTTTAGACTCAGCATACGTAGTATCCAGAGCTATGTTATGGCAATGTGTTGACTCTATCTATCTATCTATCTCTTCTATATATCACTCTGTCTGTTAACACTTGCCCAAATAATGCGTCTTGGTTGCCAAACGCTGGGGCCGATTGCCAGGAAAATCGGTCAGAGTAATCATTGAAACCAAGGCCCATGTGGGTTGTTGTGCACAGATTTGGGTCAAAGGATCACGGTGGGCCAATTAAGGGGCATTCTTTGAAAATCTATAAATTCCTTCTTTTTTGTTGGGCCACACATCAATTGCTTTTTGTAATCACTAGATTTGGTCGATAAACAGCTTAAAAAAGTCGCATTTTGCAGGGTTTTTTTGTTCACAGATTTGGGTTCAAAGGTCACACGAGCCAATTAAAGGGGGCGGGCATTCTGTGCCCCCCAAAATCTATTAATTCCCTTCTTGTGCCACAATCAATTGTTTATAATCACTAGACTTAGTTAGAAGAACGTGACCCAAGTACATATGGGGTGTTCCACAGATTTGGGTCAAAGGTCACGTGGGTCCGATTTTAAAGGGGCATTCTGTGAAAATCTATAAATTCCTTCTTGTGCACAAATAAATTGCTATAATAACTATACTTGGTTTAAGCGAAAATCGGTCAGAATAATCACTGACCCAAAGGCCCATGTGGGGGGTGTGTTTAAAGATTTGGGTCAAAGTCAGTGGGGCCGATTTAAGCATTTTTTGAAAAATCTATAAATTCCTTCTGTGCCACAAATCAATTGGCTATAATCAGTAGAGTAGTTGGTCAGAAGAACCGCTGCTGACCCAAGGTCCATATGGGGTGTTCACAGATGTGGATCAAAAAGGTCATGTGGAGCCCAATCTTTTAAAGGGCAATCTTTGAAAATCTATAAATCTGTGCCACAAATAAATTGCTATACTCACTAGCCTTGGTTAGACGAACCACTGACCCAATGTCCTAGGGGTGTTCACAGATTGGGTCCCAAAGGTCACGTGGGCCAATTAAAGGGGCCATCTTTGAAAATCTATAAATGCCTGTCTTGTGCACAAAATCACTTGCTAATAATCAACTACACTTGGTCAAAGAACGCTGCACCAAAGCCCATATGAAGTGTTCACAGATGAGGGTCAAAGGTCACATGGCCGATTTAAAGGTGGGCATTCTTTGGAAAAATCAAATTCCTTCTTGTGCCAAATCAATTGCTATAATCCTAGACTTGGTCAGAAAGAACTGCTGACCCAAGGTCCATGTGGGTGGTGCGCATATTGGGGTCCAAAGTTATGTGGGCCGAATTAAAGGGGCATTGTTTGAAAATCTAAATTCCTTCTTGTGCCACCAATCAATTTTTGATATTCACTAGACTGTGGTTAGAATAATAACTGACCCAAGGCCCATATGGATGTTCACAGATTTGATTCAAAGATCATGTAGACTGATTAAAGGGGCCATTCTTTTGAAAAATATATAATTCAGTCTGTGCCACAAATCATTGCTATCACCACTATACTTAGTAAGGAGAACTGCTGTCACGCTTGCCTAAATGCGTCATGTTGCCCAAACGCTTGGGCCTGATGCAGCGAAAATCGGTCAGAATAATCACTGATCGAAGGCCCATGTGGGGTGTTCACAGATTTGGTCAGAGGTCACGTGAGCCAATTAAAGGGCCTTCCTTTGAAAATCTAACATATTCGTTCTTGTGCCACAAATCACTTGCGTTAATCACTAACTTAGTCAGAGAACCGGCTGACCCAAGGCCCATATATGGTGTTCATAGATTTGGGGTAAAAGGTCGCATGGTCCCTATTAAAAGGGCTTCTTAAAAAAATCTATAAATTCCCCCTCTTGTGCCTCAAATCATTTTCTATAATACAGAACAATGCTCAGAGGAAAACATTGATCCAACGCCCATATGGTGTGCTCATAGATTTAAGTTAAAGGGTGCCATGTAGACTGATTAAAGGGGCTTCTGTGAAATATAAATTCCTTGTGCACAAATCAATTGTTATAATCATATATTTGGTTGGAAGATAACTGTAAAACTGGAGTGCTCTCATAATGTCTCTACTTATGCTCATGTGGGGACTATCGCAAGACTAATATCTGCACAATATAAATGTTGTTCCCCCAGAGTGGTGTGCCCATACTAATAACCTGCTGAGCTACAGCACCATTGGTGTTCTTGTTCTTGTCTTTTCTGGACCACGCGGTAAAGCCCATCTGGCTCGCGTCACCCCGTTTCGCGGCGCATAATTGCGCACGTTGTTCCGCCTCCATCCAATTTTTCGATCCCCATCCCTTTGGCGTTAACCGGCAATGCTCCCGCACCGACTGGTGCTTGTTTTTCTGCATTGGACTAGCCGTCGCCCCTGAATGATGGTGCATTTCAATACCTAGTCCAATCTACAAGAAATGCTTACAAGCAATGTTGTATGAGAAAAAAAACTGTCACTCTGGTAGGAATACTTGGACCACAGGACTGGTGTTCATAGATCATAGACAATCTGTTGAACGTTGGTCCCTCGGCAAGGCCACAAGGGCTTAGCATGTTAGGTTTATTCAAACAAGGGACCTGGGAGCTATCTAGGGATCTGTTATCTATGGACCCCGGACTGCAAATTGCAATGGGTGAATGGGGGACGGGGGACCATGGGTAGCAATGGATCACTGATTTCAAGGACCCGCCAAGTGTGTATGATTAACACTTGGCAAAGAGCTTGTATCGTTTGTCAGGATTGTATAGTACAGAGAGTGCAAGAAAAGAAACTAAGGTGGTAGATGTCAAGTCATTACATGGGGGCGTTAAAAGCAGAGTGAGTAGTTTAAAACAGGAAGTCATGTGGTTGGAGAACTTTTGCACAGTATTTGAAGTCTTTGTATTATGATCTAACTAGCATAAAACCAATGATATCAATAGTGACACAGGTTGAATCCCGTTGGTGGGGCTACAATATGCCATGTCTCCCACAAATATTTCTTTTCCTCAGCCTCCCCCCCCCCCCCCCCAACCAAAAAATCTTGAGCCACAGTGGTGGTGCTGCAGGGGGCATTAGGCCATATAGGGGGAATTTCTCACCCACAAAAGTTTCGTTTTTGTTCCCAGTTCACCAAAATTTGAGGCTTTCACCTTGTTCAAAAAACGTTATCGTCAAATTTACAGTTGGAATAGAAAATTCTGCATGCTTTAGTGTTTTTAAGCATTTTGAAGGACCGAAGGAGATTTGTAGTCAGCATCACGTAGTATTGCGAGCTATTGGTATGGCAATGTGTTGACTCTATCTATTATCTATCTATCTATCTATCACTTGTCTGTTAACAACTTGCCATAATGCGTCTTGTGCCAAACGCTTGGGCCGATTCTAGCGCAAATCTGTCAGAGTCAAACACTGACCAAGGCCCAGTGGGGGTTCACAGATTTGGGTCAAAGGTCACGTGGGCCAATTAAAGGGGGCATTCTTTGAACAATCTATAAATTCTTCTTGTGCACAAATCAATTGCTTAATCACTAGACTTGGTACGAAGAACCGCTGGAACCCAATGGTCCATATGGGGTGTTCACCGATTGGGTCAAAGGTCACACGAGCCCAATTAAAGGGGCATCTGTGAAAAGCATAAATCCTATTGTGCCACAATCAATTGTTATAAATCACTAGGACTTGGTCAGACAGAAAGAACCGCTGAACCAAGTCCATATGGGGTGTTTACTGATTTGGGTCAAAGGTCCCGTGGGCGATATTTAAAGGGGCATTCTGTGATGAAAATCTCTAAATCTTCTGTGTCCACAAATATAAATTGCTATAATCACTAGCTTTGGTTAGGCGACAACGGTCAAATAATCACTGCCCAAGGCCCATGTGGGTTGTTCACAGATTTGGGTCAAGGTCCCGTGGGCCGATTTTAAGGGGGCATCTTTGAAAAATCTATAAATTAATTTCTTGGCACAAATCAATTGCTATATAATCCGTTAGAGTGGTCAGAGAAACCGCTGACCCAAGGTCCATATGGGGGAGGTGTTTACCGATTTGGGTCAAAGGTCATGGGGGCCAATAAAGGGGCAATCTTTGAAAAATCTCTAAATTTGTGCCAAAATAAATTGCTATAATCACTTCGACTTGGTTAGAAGAACCACTGACCCAAGGTCCATATGGGGTGTTCACAGATTGGCTCCAAAGGTCATGTGGGCATTAAAGGGGGCAGGGCAATCTTTGAAACTTAAATTCCTTATTGTGCCACAATCAATTCTTATAATCACTTAGACTTGTAGAAGAAACACTGACCAATGGCATTACCATATGGGGCTGGGTGTTCAAGATTGGGTCACAAAGGTCACGTGGGGCCAAATTAAAAGGGGCATCTTTGAAATATATAAATTCTTGTGCCACAAATTAAATCAATTGCTATAATCACTACTACTTGGTCAGAGAACCGCTGACCCAAGGTCATGTGGGGTGTTCGCCAGATTTGGGTTAAAAGGTCATGTGCGGCCGATTATTTAATGGGGGGCACATTGTTTGAAAGAAAATCTATAACTTCCTTCTTG
This sequence comes from Ophioderma brevispina, assembly GCA_023653785.1. Taxonomy (NCBI): domain Eukaryota; kingdom Metazoa; phylum Echinodermata; class Ophiuroidea; order Amphilepidida; family Ophiodermatidae; genus Ophioderma; species Ophioderma brevispina. The sequence continues at coordinate 23,476 of JAMKCH010001830.1, forward strand.
TGCCAAAATCAATTTCTATAATCACTAGACTTGGTCAGAAGAGAAATGCTTGACTCAAGTTCCATATGGGGTGTTTACTGATTTGGGTCAAAGATCAGTAGACTGATTTAAAGGGGCCATTCTTTGAAACTATCTACATTCAGTCTTGTGCAACAAAATCACTTGCTATAATCACTGACTTAGTAAGGAGCGAGAACTGCTGTCACCTGCCTAAAGCGTCATGTGCCAAACGCTTGGCGATGCAGCGAAAACGTAAGGAATAATCACTGATGAAGGCCCATGTGGAGAGTCACAGTTGGTCAGAGTCACGTGAGCCGCTAAAGGGGCATTCTTTTGAAAATCTTAAATTCCTCTTGGGCCAAAAAATCAAATTGCTATTAATAACTAGACCTTAGTCAGAAGAATCCGCCCTGACAAGGCCCATATTAGGGTGTTCATTAGATTTGGGTCAGGTAAGACATGCGTCCGAGTTTTTCTTTTTATTAAAAGGATTCTTTGAATAAAATCTATAAATTCCCTATTGGCCTCAAAATAATTTACTATAATACAGAAACATCTCAGAAGAAGAAACGTTGATCCAACGCCCATATGAGGTGCTCATAGATTTAAGTTAAAGGTCACGTAGACTGATTAAAGGGGCTTCTTTGGAAATTTATCAATCATTGTGGACACAAATCAATTGTATAATCAATAGATTTGGTGTGGAATTATACATTGTAAAACTGGAGTGCTACTCATAAGTCTCTACTAGGCTCATGTGGGGACTTGCAAGATTAATAGCTGCACAATAGAAAATGTTGTGACCCCAGATGGTGTGCCCAACTAATAACTGCTGAGCTACAGCCACCAGGTGCTTCTTGTTTTTAAACGATAAGATTTACGTCCTCAATTGATTGGTGTAGAAGCATCTACTGAGATTCATTTCAAAGTTATATTGGACAACCAAAACAAATCAAAAGAAATCAAAAACTATATTTTAAAAATGGCCTGCTATTTAATTGGACCTATGGAAAAGCAGTGCTGTTCATTTTTGTCTGCATGACAGCAATACACTAAATCATTGTCTTATTATATAAAGATCACATATTCACGTAAGGTGTGATCTAATACAAGTTGTAAAATAGGTGGTGACATGTTAAATTTACCTCATCTGAAACGTTTCAATTGGAAACCAAACTGGGGTTTATGGTGTTTTAATTGCAAAACCCTAATTTGTTTATGAGGTCAAACTCACATATCAAGTCAAAGATCATGTGAGGCCTATCATTCCCAACTGGACCGCGAGGGTGTTGCCAAACTTATTATATAAACCTTAAAAGAGGACACATTGCTTGTCAATCAAAATTCCATAAGTAGTCAACAAAGATTTTAAAAAACATCAATGTTTTCAAGAAATCTTTAAAATAAATCATTGATCAAAACTTATATGGAGAATTTTCATTTACTTTCAAATTCATTTTCTTGATAAAAATTATTATTGCAAGCATAAGAAGTTTGCAGAGCCTTCTCATTCAATAACGTAACGGTGAGTTGACTTTTAGTGCAAAATTGTAACAAGCCGTTGAAGCAGAAGAGTTGAAGTGAATTAGGTAGTACCCCAGTGACAGCCGATACAGACAGCGCAGGGCCCTATCTCAGTTTGGACAGATCAGCGTACCATTTCACACCGTGCTATACTTTCATGGCTTAACACTTTTAAGTTGTTACGCCGCACATTCGGTGTTGGTTTTTGGGGATGTTAGGAACTAAAAGTTGGCAAATTGATATGGATTTCTGCTCTAATTGATAGCATGTGTTAATTCCCTAGGAAGATAAAAATCATAAGGAACACACACATAGGTGGAAACATGTGTTTCAACATTATACTTGACAAAGAAACTGTATTCTAAACCGCGCTCGGGTTTTGACCCTTAGTTCGCTCATTTTCCTGAGTTTGAACAAATAAAAAAAAACCCCTGGGCGATGAGGTAAAGTGGTTATATCTGTTCATGAGCAGAGTGATTTTAGCTATTAAAGGTGTTAAAGGCTTCCTTTAGGGGTTAGCGCAAGATAGAATTTGCCTGTCCTATACAACTTTATACATGTGTTTTCATATTTTTAAAATAAAAAATGGGAGTTTAGTCTTACTTTTATGAATAAGGGACATTAATGCAATTTGGGGATATTAACTGTCTTCATAAGTAATTCAAAATCTTCTATAGGAAGTTTGGTGTTCACATATGCTTATGCCCGACAGTGTTGTGTGAAACAATGACCTAAAAAGGGGTTCTTCTGTCTTTCTGTTTAAAAATAAGTATCAAAAATGCTAGTACATTATGGGAAATTTAAAGCAAATCTCTTTACTTTCCATCGTATCGATCAGTGAATATAGAGGAGGAGTGGGACCCAGGTCAAACATGATGTTTACCCCTCACGACAAGAAAAGGTTTGACACCTTTGGTAGTTAGTATGGACCCTTAACATCAATGCTAGGTAGGTAGTATCTCAAATTGTGGGTTGGTACATTTTTCAATAGGGGTCAATTTAAGTACACAGGGGTTAAATTTAAATGCTCTAATCTGTTGATGTTGAAATTATGCATATTTTGGTCTGTCTAGTAATAAGGATTCCAAAGATATAGTTGTACATCGTGACATTGGTTTGGAGTAAGTTAGTATAGGATAAAAATGGCTAAAATGGTAAAAAAAAAGGTCAATTTCTATTTTATTACAGGGGCAAAATCAGAAGTTGCTCCAATTGGTAAAATTGAAAGAAGTGTTCATCTAGCTTAATGTGTCAAACTAAGGACTATTTTGTTACCATAGGCCAATGCATGTTAACAGTTATGGACAAAATTGTATTGGGGCAAAGCAACATAATCCAATTGGTGTTGACTTCTTTGACCCTGTTCTCCATAAGTAAGCATAAATAACTAAAACTAAACCTTTTTGGAATCCTCTTACCTCAGGCAATATTTGCAAGTATTTAAAATATAATCCGATTAACTTTTAATGTTGACCCCTGTAACAAATGAGATTGGGGGGGACCTTTTTTACCATTTTTGTCATTTTTACCCTACAGGGTGTCTCAGAAAGAATTACACCATAACTATAGGCGACCATAAACTTCAAAAGTAAGTATCTCATTTGAGAAACTTGAGAGTATCTTAAACCACAATTACTTTGTAACATTTTGATTTTTTTAATTTTATTATTTTGTTGTTGTTGAGAAGTTTGAAGAAATAAGGGATTATGTACACATGTCAATGGAAACTTCCTTCCAAATTTGCTCACAATAAATGCAGATTTGATGTTCGTTAACTACCGTGATTACTTTGTGTTATCGGTTTCACGCTGTCTTATTTTCATTCCCCAAAACCGGCCTTGTTTATATTTTGAAAGTTCAATGCCATTTTGTTCGTTTAATTCTGAATAAAACAATTACCTGACAAATAACAAAAAGACAATCTTGAACAATGTTAAAAAGTACCGTGTGAAACGGGTACAAGTCAATATTTGAACAAGAGTCGGTAAGGCGGAGAACCGCCGAACTTAACAGAACATTGCTGTCATCAGACGAAGGCTTCATCTAAATCCAAGACAAAGTTGCAGCGTAATAATGTGCCACAAATACTTTGCATTGTTGGCATGCTGGATTTTCACAAATCTTGAAGCCATTTTATCAAAACGGAAAAATCTACACATCTGAATCAATTCTTAGAAAACAGAAAAAGGCGAACATTTGGTGTGGTTGAACCTAGTTGAATATCAAACTTTAATTCGTTTTTTCAATTAATTAAGGCATAACTTTTCTAGGAAAGATGCCTGATGATATGCAACTTAAAGGAACAAGGATTTGCTGGTTGGCGACAGCCATGGTAATTAATTAATTTAACAAAAAGACTGAAGATGTCACTGAAATTTTCTCTTCAATTTTTTTTTAAGTGAAAAAGAAAAGATGAAATTTCTTTTGTAATGTATGTGCAATATTTATGTTAACCTGGTGCAAAATATGATTATCTTATTTTGTTTTAAAGAAATAAAATGAAAGAAAATGAAAAGAATATGGATTGTTTCTAGTCTGTGCTGTTGAATCACTTTATTACAAAAATTGGAAGGAAGGTGTCCATTGACATGTGTTACATAATAGCGTATTCTTCAAAACTACTGACTGAACGAGTGGAGTGATGTTTATATTAATTATTGAAAAATAATTGTGGTTTAAGATTCTTTTGAAATTTATCAAATGTGTACTACTTGAAGTATGCGTAGCCTATAGTTAGGGGGTAATTCTTTCTGAGACACCCTGTATAAATCCCTATACATTTTTGGATATCCTTATGAATAGACGGACAATATTAGCATTACATTTCAACATGATTGGAGCATTTTAAAATTTGACCCTGTGAAACTTAAAATTGGCCCATATTGAAAAAGTGATACTGCAATTGAGCGTTGATGTGCGGGTCATACTAACTACCAAAGGTGTTAAACCTGTAGTGGGGGGGAAACCAAATTCCTTAAATAGGCCCCTATGATATTTGCTCCTGCTCTAATAGGTTCTAGAGCTCAATGGGAATCACTTGTGTAGTGACTTGGGCTTGTTAGTGCTAAGACATGCTATTACTCAATTGGAGAATGCAACATTTTAAGATGGTGATAATGAAGGTGGGCAGTAAAAATTGTGTCGGAAACCGATTCAGATTTGGCGGTGGCTACCAAAATGGAAATGACGCTTAATACACGCAGTTAACTTGTGTTCCCCCCTAACTGTGCACGTTTGAGATTGTGCTTCCCCAATGCTTGCGTAAAATTTATGTTGCGTGAAAACCCCAGGGGAGTGTAGGCTTCAGTGATGGACTCTCGGTATTCCTTGTTAACCCCTTTGTACTGAATCTTGTTCCAACCATTGGTTTCGGGTGGTTCAAATCAACATTTCTTTTGGAATTTCATGTGGCTCCTTTTCTTGTAGAGGAGCATTCTTTCTACCGCATGTTGTCTTTAGAAAGTGCATTCCACAGATACAGAAAACATGGTTTCTTCATAGAAGAAGATTTAGTGATACTAATTTTGGGCAACTTTTAACCCCCGCTTGAAAAGCATGCATGTCCGTAGATGTACATGTATGGTTAGTTCGGGTAGGTTTTCATTTTTCAGGTTAGCGTCGAAAGTTTAAGTTTCCATTTGAAACCCGACTTAGGGTTGAAGTGCAATAAGGGTTCCTGTATATGGGGATGATGTAAAGGTCATAGCCCAAGATCAAAAGGTCATTGAGTCATGTTCCATATGCCTCTGCCAGGGGGACCACACAAGTTGACTTGGATGTATTATACAGTTGGACCAGCTAATGCAGTGTGTTTAGTTTGTGCTTTCAAATAGCATTAAGCCTCAAAATATTTTCACAAGCTTTTTCAACTTGCGTCTGAATTTACTAACTGCCAAAAGGCATGTAAAAATATGGAAAAATTCCACACTACATGAAACAGATATGAAGTAGATCAGCTCTTGCTAATGTTCCTTGTGGAATCTTCAAAGAGTCTGCACTGAAATATTTGTGCTGAATTTAGTTCACATGGCCCGTGGAATCAGTTGTATTACAAAGGTGTGATGATGTTGCCGTGATTCCCACGCAAATTGTTGAAACCCATTTTGAGGATGTGAAAACGGATTCCATTTCATGTTTGTACAGGTATTTGTAATATACCTCAGTAAGGTACCACAGAGGATGCCTTAAGATTTTTTAAAAGGTAATGAATCTGGAATTGCATATCAGAAATAAGAGGTGATTGATGATATGCATCAAGTTAAAAATAATGTGTCTTCATTCTTCTACCCACCCAGTTTTTACAAAAAATGTGACCAAATGTGCAGAGCATGGGAAACATTTTGTTTGAAGTGAGGTTTTATGGTAAATGATAGTACCTTCAACACTAAAAATTGCTATTTCAACAAAGATTTGTTCATCTTGATTAATTAGTAAAGATTAATCCACACTGAAACTTTTTATTTATTTAATCTTTCTTTAGGAAGGGTAGCCCCTTCAGTGCAAAAGCACTGCTACTTGCGGGCCCTGTTTCAAGAAAGTACATTTGAACAAAAACATACAAATGAAAAATAAATATTTGAATTGAACTAGAAAAAATGGTAAGTGTGGCAGTGTTGGAAACATTGAAAATGTGTTGTCCATTTTGAAATTAGCAAAATCTCAACAAAAATGAAATGTTTTCCGTGGCTGTTTCCGGGCTCTGATATTAAATAAATTCTTTTAAATAAATTCCTTATTACTCAAGCGTTACCATTCACAGGTATAGTTCACTAGCCAATTACCCAAGAAACTGCTACAAAAATCTAATTTTTAAAAATAATTAAGGGAGACTTCTTCAAAAAAATGTGCTGTTATGATTGAATGATCAAAGGTTTGCTAGTCTAAAATGCTATATAAAATGCTCTTAATGAGAATAATCAGATACAGAAACAAGTTTCTGTACTTTAAGCCCCATGTTGAATCAGAATTCATGAAGGGTGTTCCAACGAGAACAACATGCAAGATGTGTTAGCATGCGTTTGTAGCGGGGCAGTAGCATGGTCACTTCTTACATTTGATCAACAAGTTATATTATTGTCGATATTAATTGTGAAAAAACAAATGTGAGGTCCGTCTGACTATAGCATCCTAGCCAAGATCTTGTAATAATCAGGGGTGTGAATCGGTCCCATCCCAAGGATGGGCAGTTTTATGGAAGAGCATTAGACCCAATTTATTTTTATTTATCTGTTTTTAAGATTTTTACCAATATCAACAAGGGGTGATATTGTCTGTATATGAGGCAAATAAAAAGTATGCACCCTAGCAATGGTTTAAAATATGAAAGTCTTGGTATGTATAGGAAACGTTACTATATAGTAAATAAATGTTTTGTGATAAAGGTGGAATAAAAGAATATTTTTCATGCTGAAACTAATCTGAACAGCTCTGGACAAACTTATCCCATACACAACAGGTGTTTTGTTTTCCAACACCAGGTTATTTAATAAACCTGCCCCAGGCACTGAAATTATTTGCCCTCATTCAGAAAGAAAGAAGACAAATCACTGGGTCATAAAAGATCTTAAAAAAACATCATTAAAACAACTTTTATTTTTTTTAAAATGAACCCTCAAAAATTAAATTTTTAAAATTAAATTACTTGTTTTGATATTTTCCTGGGTTTTTTTAAGTATGTTATTTACAAAAAATGTTTTAGAGATTAATGGGTTTTGTGTTCAAGCATTTCACTAATAAATGGGTGTTTATTCAGGCTGTTGGGCTTCACAAATGTGCTTGCTGCAACACCAACTCCAATCAAACAATTTGTTTTTTCAGAAAAAATGGTGTATACCACCAACGTGACTTCTCAAAAAACATCATGACATCCAAATTAATTTAAGATTAGATGTATAATGTACATTCAAGCAACACAAAGGAGATTTGATAAGAAGATATTGGAGATACATAATGAGATGTTAAGTGCCCTCTTAAAAGAAAGCACTTAAAACCGTACTATAGTGGGTGGGTTAAAGGGCAAGACTTGTTTCTAGTCTAACCAAATGTTAGCACACCAGTAGAGTTGCTGTATTTGTCACTTCACTAACCTTGGACAATCCCATGCAATTGTGTCTTATTGTACCCATTGCCAAGACATCTCACAAAAGCTATTGAGATATTATGGCATTGAGTGACAAGGTTACAGCACTCTCAAGGGCACTTGAGTAGCATCACCTCTCTAATTGGATACTGGAACATCATTGCAGTACCTGAATTTGTCTACCATTTATGGTTGATATTGATAATATTGACTTTTCTCCCCTCTTCAGGTGGTAGTATTCTCAAAACACTCAGGAAATAAGTAGCGTGGAATGAGTTTACCTGGCCTCTAATTCCGGTATGCGTACCTACCCAAATTTTTGATAATGTATAAGCTACTTAGGTTTGTTTCAAAACCCAACCCATGATCAATCGATAAGCAGTAGTGTGTATGAGCTTTATTCCGTTTACTATTGATTTCCATTGATCTAGGCAGTCTCATTGGGTCGAGTTGCCTTTTCTATTTGGGTAGGTATGCATACCGGAATTAGAGGCCAGGTTGACCTCTTTCGCATAAGTAGCACATGCTGCTCTTTGTTGTTTAGGCCTTAAAACTAACAATATTTTAGCTTAGGCTTATTACACCTATTAGGAGAAATAATAGTTGTAAAATTGTTAATAGCTACCAGAGTATCAATATAATTTTATAATTCTGATAATAAGAGAGATAAGGAAATGAATGAATAGTGTACGCAAATTAAAGAAATCACAGAAAGACATAATTATGAAAACTAGAAAGAAAATGATCTTAAGCATATTGTTCCAAGAGCATATTTGAGCAGCCTTTTCATCAAACTGCACCTTTTTGCAGTAGCACATATCTGCTTGGTTCAGTGTGTGAAAGTGCAGCATTTCCCACTACCCTGAGTGGTTGGAAGCATTGGGATAGAATCACAATTCACAAGACCTAGCTATGAGTCAGTTAACAGACAACAGATATAATCATTTGTGATGTATTTGATTGTGAAACATCCTTGATATAACTGTGACAATACTAACGAAGCGACTAACTAAACGAATGCTCATCAGATGAGAACATGGATGAAGACCAGTTTAGTAGTGATGATCTAGCTGACATGGGGTAAGACGACTTGTTTTATTTGCCCGTTTTGATTTGACTTCAAGAAAAACATTGCCAATAATAGTTAACCTGCTATAACATTGATCCAAATTTAATAATAGTTTCTTTTCAGGTGTTGTTCAGTCAGTATACAATGTGTTATGGTATGTGATGGAAAGAATACAATTAAGACAAGATAACAGTTCTCCTTATTGTACTTGGAGTGAGTCATTCTCTAAAAATATGCATCAATTTTTAGACTCAAAATATAATTTTTTTCATTTTTGGGTTGGTTTTCTGATAGAATCTATTAGACAAAAATCTTAATGTAAATCTAACGTGGTAATAATGTGATTATAAGGATTTTTAAAAGTGTTTATGCAAACATATAATAAATAAATAAGTAAATCTAGCATTTACTTAAATCAACATTCATCACATATATGACGTCATGCATACTACAACATTGCTCATTTTAAGGAATATTTTGTTGATCATGATTAGTTGATAAAAGTCCACACTACAATTTAAAGGGGGATGACCCAATTTCAGGATATAAAGTTTTCATCTTGATAGATTGGCCTTCACCCAAAACCCCATCTGTAAAGTTTTGCTGTGAGAGCTAAAAACATGATTTTATAAGCCCATAGAGTATTGTGTAAAATTAATATTGGTCGACCAAAATGGGCCACATTTTCGCTCATAACTTCCAAAACCAAATATCCTTTTGTCCTAAGATTTCACTGGGTAAATGAGAAAAATAGTAGCTTTCTTCTGATACCAAAATGTTGACCAATTCCGGTAAAATGTGGGGCTTCTGGGAACGAGGCTATAGCGATCGGAACATGGACCTTATTGATGATCACATACAGTAGCAAACTAATGAAAATCAAAATAACATGTTTTAGTGTCCCAATGGTTTGTTTGCTAATTGCTATGACGATTAAAGGCACTATCAGTGATTTGCAAAATCAGAAAATTGAAAAAAAAGCATAAAAAATCAGATTTTTGCATGTCTGTAACAAGCATAGGTATCCTAACATACACTACAAATTATAAGACCAAAATCTGCCAAATATGGACAACATCGGATATTTTAGTAATAATTGTCCGTACAGACAATTACTACAACACGTAATTGAATGGAGATTCATATCTTTGCAAACACTGATGTTTTCTCCCTTTTCTGCCAATTTTTCAGTTGGAAAAAATAATCTATTAGAATTCCACAGGCTTATCCTTCGTTTTTAAGCTACTCCTACAAATTTCAAATATTTTGACTCTTTCGGGTGGATCACTGATAGTGTCTTTAAAGGTGGATGATCCGATTAACAAACTCTTCTCCATGTTTTAACCCACAAAATTGAGTTTTTATTTTAATAGTCAAAATGTATTAATATTGGATGCTCGCAGGCCACCAAAATGGGTCAGATTTCAGATTAGGTAAGGAGTAGGGCTGGGTATTTTTCGGGAGGGAAGGAGAAGCGGATTCCTGGCAAAGTAGACATTTTTACAAATAAAAAGTTTTAGCATTGTTTTGAGAATTTAAATTGGTGGGTACTTGTAAGGATTGTATTTGCAGGTCAAATCTTAAAGGGGCATTTCATGATCCACAACCTCTTCCCCACGACTTACCTAAAAAAAGTTGAGATTTTTATATCATCTGAACCGTTAGCCTTAGTAATCCATGTGTACCTAATCTTTTGTGCAAATTTGGTTGTATCTATAAGAAATTCGCAATTTTGTATTTTCTGTCCGTAAACAGACAGAAATTACAGCACAGTGACCTGTGGGACCGTGGGAAACAAGCAATTGCTCATAACACAAAACCGTAAGATCGTAATCAACTCACATTTTGTGAATAAGCTTTTCTCAAGGATATCTAGTGAACAATGAATAAAACAGAAGGTGCTGAAATCACGAAATGCACCTTTAAACTTAGATAATAATATTTTTATCAGTATTGGCAATGTCCACACTTAACACCTTTTTGACACCTCTCTGTCCACTGAGAAATAAAGAGTAATCATATCTCCTCTACATGTCTCCAAGTAATGCTTGCATTCTTCAAGTTATGCTTGCATTCTTCAAAACTCATAACTGGTACTTTTGTATCTGTGTAAGATATAATTCCATGCATTGCACTCATTCGCTCTCTGCTTTGACTGCAACTAAATGCGTGTAGGCACATTTTGGCATTAAGGCACCCAGATACTGCGTGTACACCTTAATACTGCATACTTTTGACTGGACAGAGTGTGCCCTGTCTGTGGTCCTGTTTTAGAGATTGATTCTTCTGTCATTGCTCTGAAATCCCGGTGCATAGCCAGCCCGGTCATCCCGCAAGTTCCCAGTCATTGCAAAAAAAGTTCCTGATCATAGGCAAAAATGTCCCACTCACAGGGGCAAAAGGGTGAAAAAATGGCTGATCTTTCCTTTCTGATTTTCCATCAAAATAATTTTCAAGGAGGCACTCTGCCCCTCCTGTCACCCCATTGGCTTCTTGCACAAGATGGCTTGTCTGGTTCATTGAGAAAAAAGGCACTCCTAATCAGTCTCGAGGTCAAGAAAGCTTGCAATAATTGTCACATAATGTAACCAATACAGCAAACCCTTAAAGTGGCTATTATTTACGCTCTGCACTTGAAAAGGTTTGAGGAAAACGAAATGAAGAGGTTAAGTTTGCATAACTAATCATACAAAAAGCTTCTTAATTCACCATGAAATTGTGTTAAGAAATGATATATATTTTTATATCAACAAGGGAAAGTACTTCCATAGTCTTTAATCAAGCCCCAGCTGTTAATTATGTGGTTGTAGATGATAACACATCTGAGCTTAATTGAGTATGTACATTTTGTACATTGAGTAGTCTCAAAGAGAACACTAAATCATGCAATGATGTGAATCTCGCTTCATCAATATCAAACAGGGATATAGCTACGCCGTGGCTGGCGGCGGTCAGCTTGACCAGCACTTGCTCCCACTGACCGGCACAGAAAGTCATTTGGGCGGTTGCTGACCAGCACTTCAGTGAAATGAAAAATGACCACAAATTGGCAAATAAACTAATAGTTTGTCCATAAGTGCCATAAAGTGTAGTAAATTTTGAGATTTACAACTGGCGCTCAAAGTAGCCTAACTATAACCCTGATATCAAAATATGATATTCTTAACAGGGTGAGAATTTCTTATTTTTAGATCCATTGTAGAGCAGTTTCATAATATAGGGTTAGGATTTGTTGTTGTTTTTGTTTTGTTTAATAACTAGGTTATAATGTTACATGTAGGTATAGCTTTTAGTAGAAATAAGGTTTGTGTGACAGACTTTTAATTTCTCACCCTGTTAAGAATAACAGTTTCCAAGATCCCTCTTATGACCAAAATTAGGCCTGTATTAAGTAAAAATACAGGTATTAAAAATCAAATAATAGAGTCTTGTTAATATTAATCAGTTTACAGTAAATTTCCACTACTTTTTGCCCAAATTTGGATGATTTATGAATGCGCGAATGGATTAGGACCAATTAAGAGGCCAATTCAATAATGGCCAGAATTTAAATAAAAAATGTGCAGATTGTTTGCCACATTAAATAAAAAGAGCCTTTCTTTAGAAGTAAACTTAACAATGCCCAGTGAGCATGGAGGTAATGTCTATCTGTATGTTCGAAGTTTACATGTCGAGGTTGTGAGTTGAGCCCATCAGCCAAGGTGTTGTGCCTTTGACTAAGGCGCTTTAACTCAATTACTCATCTCTACCCAGGAGTATAAATGATTATCGGCATATTCAGTTTGCGAAGTTAACAGATTCACTGTGGAGGAGGTGTATAGCAATCCTCTACAGCAAAAGTATTCTTGTGGAGTCGGGCCCAATGCTTTGAAAGAGAATGCGCACGCTGTTTTTGTGTTCCACAGGTCCATCCCTCTTACCTTTACCTTTAATTTTTGCCATTATCAAAGTCATAGCGGCAGCTGAAACTCTTGTTTCATCTTACTCTTAAATGTAGTCAAACATGAGAGTGTCTGTGTAAGTGTTAGAAACTTCTGCTGTAAAGAGTTGAAATAACTGATTGGTCGGGCCTGTAATAGGTGATGTTTAGTCGTGTAACACAAGCAGGAGTAGGCGTAACTTAACCTTCCTCAAGGACTCCAATCTGCCTGGTGGAAGCAGGCAAACTTAGTGGTCAACAGGTAGACGCGGCCGCGCTCGACACTGGCAGAAAAAATCAGGTGACAGAAAGGGTAGGAATGCAAGACGTTTGATGAGAAAAAACATTGCCCATCTGTTATGCAATTTCTTGCCAAGGACTAACAGTGTAAAAGTGTGAAATATTAAAGGTGTAATGGCAGATTTCACAGGGCAGTTTTCCGTAAAAAATGTGAAAGCCCTGATTTTTACCCTTGATATAAGGCTTTCCATTAAAAAAAACGCATTAAAAGGTTAAGGTTGGAAGGCGATGCTTCTAAATTGTTGAATTTTCTTAATTTTTTTGGAGCTATGAAAATTCAGCCTATGGTTTTTGATATTGAAAAGATAAAAAAAAATATGCACATGGACTCCATCTGCAAGAAATCAGGAAAAACCATCAGCTATATCCACAGGACTCATACAGGATTGGCTTACCTACAATCCGATGTTGATGTAAAAAGGCATTGTCTTAGGCAGATTGAGAACTCCCAAAAATATTATTCCACAAATATATATTCACTTCGATCACCCTGTACGACGACACCCACCAAGTGACGTCATACCACACTCCTCGTCCTCTTTTCGTCTTGGGTTCGAAAAGATCGGTAAACGTTAAGTATTTAGCTCCCGTAATTGTCGAATTTTTGGTCAGATTTAGCTAATAAGGGTAGTCATGAACCCTGTGTAAATCTGTTAAATGTCAGTTATTACGTCCCTGGGGCTGTAGTTTTGTCATATTTCGTTTGCGAAGTCGGTATTTTAAGGACTTTATACTTTGACTTTGCCGTCGGTTTGTCACATACAAACCCGGCCAAATTTCACACCCATAGACTGACTAGCGGTAGGGCGTGGCCACTGCCGCCCACGTTCATATCGACTAGTCTTATTTCCCACTACTATCTTATATGTGTTAGGTATATTTATATATATTTTTAAGTGTATATATGTGATTACACTGTTTGTGAGAATTGTAATTGGAAATGGGAAGACACGCCTTGTTTCGATTCAAGATGGCGTCCGGTTTGTTTTACTTTTATAATTATGCACGTCCCCGTACTTCACACACGAGCGTCCGACTTGTGGGTGTACGACCTAGTTTCCTTACTGCTTTCTTGCAGCCCTTATGTCAAAGAGGTATGGCCTTTGATTAAAGGAGTTGTAGATGTTTGGAAAATGCTTTTATATAAATTTTCTTATCTTTAGTCAGGGCACCAACATTTAAAAAAGGCTTTAAAATTGAGATAGGTTAACTCGAGAGAACTTTTTTTACAACAAACATATATCGATAGTCTGGAACCCGGGATTACGAATCCAGAGGTCGTAAAATTTCACATGGATGCAAAAAAATGATATTGCGCAATAAAGATGACGTCATCAAATTTTGGTGAAAATATCTGAAATTTTCTATTTATTTTCTGCATTGTGAATAGTCATATCATAAACTTGTTATTTCACGTTATGTAGAAGCATATGAGTTACTTTTGTGTTAGAGAAACGTTAATTTCATTTTCCCCCCCCCCCCCCTCCATTGACACATGTACAAAATAGAAGTATCTCATTGCAATTTCTCACAAGTAATTTCTCTGTTTATCAGAGTCTAAAAACTTACTATTTTTCTTCTGATAAGCACATATTTATTCTAATTTATTCACATTTTTAACACCTTCTATATACATTTGGATGTTCTGAGTAAGAAAATCTATGTTTTGATTTAAAAATCTTAATCTAAGACTTCTATTGGCCAAAATTTGATGACGTCATCGAAATTTGACTCCAAGTACAATATATGGATTTTTAAAAAATCATTTTAATGATACTTGCATTAATATCTTTAAGATCAATGCATTTTAGAACCATTAATATGATATAATTGCAATTATATGAGGAAAGCAAAAATAAATCTGCATGATGTCTGTACAAAATTGCAACTTCAAGCTTATTTTTCTCGAATTGTTACATTTTAAAAGTTTTGAGCTCCATAAGGCTTGAATACTTCCCTAAGTTTTCCGGGATTTGTGACCTAAAAAAGTTTTGGATATTGATTAGAAGTCTTCAGTGCTGTGTGCTTTTATGTAACTTGTGATTTATGATGTCACATGTTTTCATTAGGACGCCCTCTGTTGTTTTTATTACAGGAAAGTATCACAAGACTATCTAAGCAGACACTACAATGGAAACACACAACTTGCATTTGCGAAAATAATTTAGGAAAAAACCAAGTAGTTAAAAAAAATTTAATTGCAAAAATAAAAAAATGTCGCAATTTTAAACATTTTTTTCCATTTGGGGTTCTAAGTGACTGAGGTGCTTATATACCTAAAATGCAGTTGTCAGGATAGTATTGGGCATTAAGTTTCCGCATTCCAAGATATGTTCAACGTCTAGTTGAAGAAAATTTAAAAAACTTGTTAAATTCGTTTGCATATTGGCACAAAATCTAATATGAAGCCAAATTTTTTCAAATTTGGCCATATTTTTCGTATGCGAAACTTGCAGAGGCATGTAAACTGTATATATACCCATGACAAAGAATTCAATATAAAAAAAAACATTAAATAACGAAGTTTGGTTGAGCTATGGCATTTGGTTTTATAGCCATTTGTTTTTGTTTGTCTTGTTTTGTGTTTATGTGTATTTTTTGTTTTAAATATTTCCGTCCCTGAGACCTTTAGAAGCACCCGATCAGGTCAGGGTGTCTTTACCTATGTTTCAGTGCAAATGAGCCATAGGAATTATTGATAATATATTAGATCAGTTGTAGCAGACACCTGTGGATCAAAATAGAAGCATACCGTTTTGCCCTCTGATTTTGCCTGTATACGTATAGGTCTACGAGATACATAGTAGTAGTACGGGTTTACGGGGGGTGGGGGGGGGGGGGGGGTATTGTGCTTTTTGTTTTGTTACCATGCTCACAATTTAATAAGGTTAAAAAAAATTGTGTATACTGAAAGATCTGACAGGGTTTATAGATTTTGAAAACTTCGTTCTAAAAATTTGGAAGGTTTTGAAAACTTTTTATTAACAATAGTCAAAAAACGATATATCGTAAAGATGTTCATAACTGTTCTTTTTAAATAGTATGAAGAAAAACGAGTCCAAAAGGTTGGCAGTATGTGGTTAATGTTAGCGGTGTGATCAAAAGCAGTAAGTTTAATTTGGAAATGTTAAAGCATATAACGCTTTGTGTTTAATGAATTACCATTAAAGTGTATTATTAAAACGCCAAAAAACTCATTAAACGACGTGTCAGAGACACAGTGAAAATTAGTCCCAACTTTCTTTATACTAGGGTGGAAAAACAATAAATAAACAAAAAGAAATTGTATCGTGGTTTAAGAAAAAAATACTTCTTTATAAAAACAGTTTTTTTTTCTTATATCATATTTTGTTATAATGAGGCAATATAGCTGGAAATAGGAAAAGGGGGACCGCTGGGATTAGAGTATATGTTTTGGACCAATAGAAACTTATCTCTGGCGTATTGTTTGTTTAATTGTAGTAAGTCATAATGACAAGTCATTTGTAATCGTATAACATCTTTGTGCAATCTCTTAATCAAGGTCCCGGCAAGGGAACAGGCGACAAAGGGATTAGGATTGTGCCACAATGGCCGAAACATCATACACCAACGTCTCCTGGAAACGGAGTACATAGTTGATGGCGATTAAGTGGCATAAGTTCGAATCATCAGAAGTCATGTGCACATGAATATGTGATTTACAGCGAAACGCGGAAGGAGGAGACTATTGCCAATAAAACAGTTCAAAGTTGAGTGGGATTTTATCTCACCTATGCTGGTTACTACGACGTACATAAGACAAATCCATAGAAGCGTTCGCAGTAGCGGTGGATGGGAATGGAGTGGATCCAAAAACGGGACAATAACAAGGGTAATAAAATAAAGAGATACGATTTCAGCATTAGAAAAACTCATTTCTGGCACATTGGTTTCAGCTTACTGAGCTTTAAAAATTGAAGCTGGTGGTCAATATTGCTTCCTCCTAGATCTTTTAACTATATTAAATAAGGCATATACATTGTAATCATGTTAGTTATATCATCAAAACAATTATACAACGGTACATTAAAGGTTGTGTGTTTGATCATTAAACTCGCATCTTTCATATTTTTTACCAATGGCTTACAATTTCACGATGATACCATGACCTCCTGCTGAGACATTTTGAACCAACCAAATAGCCAATTATTTGTTATTTATTCAATTATATCCCTCTAAAAATTAAAATGTAACTTGTATAAATAGTGCAAATGACTGTATGATGTATGGCTTTGGACATTCAGAAATTCCCCAGCGGGCATAAGTCGTTAGAGCGAGTCGAACGACGTGGCACGCCGAAAACAGGTCGACGGTTTTTTTTATAAATTTACGGCGAAAAGCAAACTGAATCGACGTTTAAGAACGGACGTCATATCGATTTGCTGTTCGAACACCAAATAGTGTGTCAATTCTAAAACTCTCGACGTCTTTTCGACGTTCCATCGTCGATTGGCCACGGGTCATTCTGGTAGTTTAGGTTTTGTTAACATCTTATCAATAGGACAGCCTTCTAAGATCTTTCTTAGAAAGCGTCCGATTGGCTCCCGTCTTGAATTTGGAGCATGGTTTGAAAATAGAAATGCAAGATATGCGTTTTTTAATGGTCCAGATATGTATACCTCATTCTTGAATTTTACATTCATCATAAATTTTGTAGCATCTGCCAGTAGGTACACTACCAGGCCCAGTCATTATTATATTAAAAAAAAGCAAAAGGACCTGACAACCTGCCAGCTCGCATAATGAACGTAGCTGCCATCGATATTGTTCCACTTCTGACGAAGATTTTTGCAAAAGTCTCGGGACACTCGTAGAGGACAAACCTGATTTTGTTATTGCCACATTACTCATCTTATAAATGACTTAAGGAGTACTGGGCATCCATCAGAATATCAAGAACATCGGTTTATTGTAAGTAATTATATGAGCACGTTATATTTAGATAAATATGGTATGATTGTGCCAAACACACAAACTGAGTTTGTAACAGTTGGAAGACTGGCAAATCCATCGATGGAATTAACGGATTGATCCAATTGTATTGGGATGTTTTCAAAACCCTTTGACCGAGCCTGGCAAATCACAAACTACACCGTAACTGTTACGGCGTAAGAGACCTCAATGTGTCTTGTGGATGTAAAATTGTCCCAGCTTGTACGTAGGGGGACGGTCTTCCGATTTGGTACCCGTAACATCAGTGGGACCCAGGAAACCATGCTTGACCTCTTCTATTCTGGACATTTATCAACGATCTATCAATGGTATTTACATCAATAATCCGTTCTGCGACGGCTCATGTACATATCAATATCCAGCATCAGTGACAGCACCAAACTACAAGAAGACCCTGACCAGCTCTAAAACAATATAATGCCGGTCAATGAAATTTTGTAGATGCCTGTTCACAGTTGACAATGCCATTACTGAGGTTTATAAGCATAGGGACGATCTGGGGGGCCTCCGATTAGATGTGAGGGTTGTGCCTCCGCCATGTGGAAAGTTGGGCCTTTAACAGAAAAAGGGGGTCATCAGTACACAAACTGAACAAACACATGGAACATTGAGTACTGAAGCTTAAAACAGGGAAACCATGGAAAACAAAACTGTAATATTAGGGTTATTGGGAGAAAAATTGGTAAAAAGAGGGTCATTGTGTAACAAACATTTAAAAACTGCGAAACAAGTTTCAAACTGTAAAACATCCTTGTTCCCCTGGGTAATTTGGAATCAAGCAAAAGCCTGTAACTACTTATAGTATTGGAAGAATTTACAAGTATAGACAATGTGCTGTTACCAATTGGAAGGAAGGGATAATTGATTGAGCTGCAAATTTGACAGTAAAAATCCCAACACGGACACTTACTAAAGTGGGTCTTTTGGGTACAATGACTTTTGCAAATAAAATAGGGGTCACGGGGTAGCTGGAAATAGGAAAAGGGGGACCGCTGAGATAGCAGAAGTAAGAGAAAAAGGGGGTGCATTGGGTAACAATCAGCACAATAACTTAAAGGGGGTGGCATTTGGTATACAAACCGGTTTGAAAAAAGGGGCTCTATCCCGAGGCACATTCCGATCCTGATCAGGTGGAAGTTCCCTCCATCAGAAATGCTTGATACCATCTATGAGGGACAAATAGCAGTCTTATGTTACAGCCTATGCTATGGAAATTCAACATGGATGTCACAACCAAAATAATCCAATGTGGTACCAATATTCAAAACCGAATACAGGCAAAAACTACATTGCTTGCTGTCATTTGGAATTTATTGCAAAGGCAAGATACAAAAATATAGGCAGAGAAATTAAAATTAGGGAAATTCTCTTAATACGTGCATATTAGGCGCTTAAAAGTGATTTAAAAAAGCCCATCAGTGCAAAGTGTTAAAAAATGGCGGCCATTTGGATATTTGTAAATTAGGTATCTTTCGCTGATTAAAAAATACTTCGGAAATCTTACTATAATTGGGGACTTATAGAAATGCTTGTGGTAAAAAAAATCGCAATTTTGGAGTTCACCCTAAATCTGAATTATTTTACAGACTCAAAGTATTGTAGTAGTGTGTATGTTCCTCCTTTCTTTTTTTTTTTTTTTCTTTCCTCTTGTCGTATCTGCCTCAGATATTACGGAATAAAAAACAACAGAGGAGCGTCCTAATGTAAAAATGTGACGTCATAAGTACTAAAGCTTTACCTCAAAGTATAAATCAAGCCTTACAAAGTTCGAATCTATGTCCAAACCCTTTTATATATCAAAGATTCCAGAAAACTAGTGTGTGACAGTATCAAAACCTTGTGAAGTAAAAATTTTAAAGTACATGCGAGAAAAATTAGTTTAAGTTGCAAGTTTATAAAGACAGGCAATGCAGGATTTATTTGTTTCTGGATAGATCAATGTTAAATAGAATCATTGTAGTGTTCTAAAATGCCTTGGTCTTAAAGATATTACTGCAGGTATCATATTAAAACAAAACAAATTTTTGCAGGTTTTTTTACACCCGTGGAGTCAAATTTGCATGACGTCAATCAAATTTTTGGCCCAATGACGACTTAGGTGTAATTACTTTAACTCAAAAACATTTAGATTTCCTTACTCAGAACATCCAAATGTATAGAGACGTGTTAAAAATGTGAAATAACTTAGAATAATATGTGCTTTCAGAGAAAAAGGTACGTATGTTAGACCTCGGATAAACAGAGAAATTACGTTTTGAGGAAAATTGCAAATTGAAAACCTCGATTGGTACATGTTTCAATAGGAAAAATGAAATTAAAAGTTCTTTTCAACACAAATTGTTAAAATATAATATAGCTTCCAATAAAGTGAAATAGGGAAGCTTGTGAAAGGGACTATATTCAATATGCAAGAAAATAAAAATAGTAAAATTTCAAAAAACAATTTTTCCCCCAAAATTTGATGACGTCATCTTTATGCGTAATATCTATTTTTTTGCAATCCCGGCGAATTTTACGGACCTTAGATTCGTAATCCTGAGGTTTTAAGATATTAGTTAATGTTACTCTATAAAAAGTTCTTTCGAGGTAACCTCCCTACTTTTCTACAGTGCTTGGAAAAAAAGCCATGGACTACTCGAACTTAGTAAAATTTGTTTTCGGGTATCCCCGCCTGGTGCGTGCTCAGGCCGGTTTGTTTCCCTTATAGGCCGCGGATGTACGTGACTGTTCGACCGAGTCGCAGTCACGGGACCCCACACCCAGCTGATTGCCCGCTGTTCCTAATCCGGGGCGAAATAGGTGCGCCGTGCGTATAGGTCTCTGGTATTGTACCTGGTTCGCTCTGGAGTTGGGCGGGGTATATCCTTGAGTTTTCGTCCCTTCGGTATAACTTGGACGGTAGGGATTTGGACCGGGTTAATGAGCGAGAGCTCATACGCTGATGTAAGCGGAGGTTCACCGCCGTTACACAGGCTTTGGGTCTGGTGTCTGGTCAGTCGCCCGCCGCCCCAGGGGTGCGTTTGACTGATAGGATACTGGGGGGCGCGTGGTAGCCGTCTTCGTTACCCACCGATTACAATACCACCGCTTATAGTACCCATCGCCGTTACGGGAGTTCCTCCGCTGCTGTAAGCGGGGTTCACCCGCCGTTAGAAGGGTTCACTCCCGCCCGGTGTCGTGTCCGTCGCCCGTGCCCCAGGGGTGCGTAGATTGACTGGATACTATGCGTGTTGTCACCGTTTTCGTTACCCTACCGATACGGAGAATCACCGCTATGGTGTCCACCGTCACCTAAGGGGGTTTGGGGGGTTGTGCCTTCTATGGGTCCGCTAACGGCGACGTGCCCAAGGAGGCAGCGTCTACCGGGTGGCGGTTCCCGTGGCAAGCACGCCGTGCTTCAGCCCCGAAACCCACACGGCGACGTCGGGGCCTTCTTCCTCTATTATCTATAGGGCGATTTACGGGCTTTTACTGCGCTGGTCTCGATGCCTTTTGCCGTCATCCTCACAGGGGTGATGTCGGCTGCGGGCGCTTTGACCCAGGCAAATCTCCTCGGTGCTGGTCCATGGTCGGTAATCCCGGATTAGACCAAACAAAGGACCATTTCACTGATGGATTTTCCGGTCGATTTTCGAGACATACCCCTTCCTTCAGCTTTGAATCCCCAGTCATGGGAATCAATGTCTGCTTTGACGGGTGTTTTTCTTCTGTCAGGCGATATTGGGCCACGCTCCGCCTGTTAGGACGGCGATTACCCTGGGCTCAATTAAACTCTGGCCTCCACTCATTACGCGGTCGCTCCCACGGAAGTGCTGGCGGTCAGGAGTGTTTGCTTTTCAGCAGGCGGGCTGGCGCTATTTAGTCGGCCTGCCCCTGCTTCGCTGGGCACCCCGGTGGCCTCAATCCCTTCGTGGATTTTTAGCGTGGATGAGTCTTGTCTCTCGAACGAACCCTCGTTTTGATGGGCCGTTGCTAATTTCTCAGTAGAAATTAAGGTTACAACGGACCGTTTATCACGGGGGTTAAGGTTCGGGAGATTTGCGGCGTGTTTACCTACGCATTGTCCGTCTTCTTTACGAGTGATTTGTTGGCCTTTACTGCGCTTGTCTCCACCCCCCCCCTCCCCCCCCCCCCCCCCCCCCCCCCCCCCCCCCCCCCCCCCCTCCCCCCCCCCCCCCCCCCCCCCCCCCCCCCCCCCCCCCCCCCACCCCCCCCCCCACCCCCCCCACCCCCCCCCCCCCCCCCCCCCCCCCCCCCCCCCCCCCCCCCCCCCCCCCCCCCCCCCACCCCCCCCCCCCCCCCCCCCCCCCCCCCCCCCTCCCCCCCCCCCCCCCCCCCCCCCCCCCCCCCCTCCCCCCCCCGCCCCCCCCCCCCCCCCCCCCCCCCCACCCTCCCCCCCCCCCCCCTGATGGCCTCGGTCCCTGCAGCAGGTATTTCGTCACTGACAGTTTCTTTCCGTTTTTCCTTTTGTGATGTCGTTCCATTGCTAAACATCCACATCCTCTCAGGTGGGATTTAGCGATACATAGACCATTCATCTCAGGATTAACGAATCGATACGCGAGACAATGCCTATCCACAGGAAGTTGAATCCCTATTCTTTAGGGATCAACGGGCTTTGTGAACCGGGGCACTGACTCTGTAGGCCCGCCGCCTGTTTGGGGATCCAGTCGTCGGCACTTCTCTGCCCGCGAGTATATACCCTCCCTTCATGCGTGAAATCCGGCTCCGCTTGGATGGCTTGGGGAAAAGGGGGTGCGCACGGGCACTGTCCATTTCGTTAGTAAACCCCGGGCGGCTGGAGCGTTGGCCAACTGGGTTGGTCTGGCCCTCTCCCTCTGGCGTTGCCTACGCTCGTATTGCCTACGTTTCTTCCAGGGGTCACCCTTGTTTTCGATCATCTTAAACCGGTTTGATGTCGGGTTTACCCTCTCTGTCATCTGTATCAGCGGTATACTGACTCCCTGTTTACCTCCAACTCCAGCACCGTTGACAATCTGTCATCGGCGCTGAGTATGCTGTAAGTTACAATTTGTGGAAATTGTCTTAGTGATTCTTGCAGTATACACCTCGTATTGTCCCTGTCGGGCCGCGGGTGTATGCGGAGGTTGGCGGTTGACTACTTTGCGGCCACACCGTGGTATGCTTTGTAATTTTTATTACTGGTGTACTTGTCCGTTCATGTACTTGCCTTTTTTAATAAAATACTTCGCATACATATAGGCCAGTACCTCCACCCACGGGGCTTTTAGCTACTAACCGTATTCTGTTCTTGCGGGTAGTTGCTGAGGTGTCACCGTGGTGTAGGTCTTCGCCTCAATCCCTTCCGGGATACGGGCGATGGGAGCATCGTTTCATCTACCGGATGGATACTGGCCTGTGGTAAGCCGTGTCGGCTTTGGTTACACTAGACATCCTGTGGGGTGTGATGATTTCGTTGGCCGGGGGCCCGGAAACCCATTCGGCCGGACTGTGTGCACCCCCCTCTGGTGTCGTCCTCTGCTGCCTGTGGCGGCGCTTCGCCCTCGACAACGACGTATCATTCCTCGGACAGCAGCGTCGGTATTTCCTACCACACCGGAACTCTCGGGCATATCTTCGCCTTCCCTGGTGGTAGCGGCTCCCTTAGCTTCATGGGTGGCGTCATAAAATCTTTTATGATTCTACCTTTTTTTGATTCAACTTCCTTTAGTTTGTCTCTCCGTGTGGGACTCGACTTCATCCGGTTCTTCGGGGCGGCATACGTCTTTATTAGTCGTTTGCAGCCCTCTTAATAGTCCGACGGTTTGTCTTCGTCCGAACTCAGACCCCTCCTGGGTCCGAGTTTGGATGCGGTGGTTTTTAATAAAAACCCCACGCACACCCGATGCTTTGAGCCAGCCCTAGGGGTTTTGCCACCGGTTTGGGATTGATTCTCTCCCCCCCGTCCCCTTCTCCTCGGCGTGCGTACGGGTCTTTCCTGCTACTCCGTCTGATCCCTTTGGATTCGTTCCTTTTGGTAGACAAAATTGGAATCCTATTGCATGGGGTCTTGATTTCATGTCGATGGCGCTTTGGATTCATTCCTTTTAGCAATAAATCCCGGTGTCTTCTTTCAACCGGCGTTTCACGACGATATGTAGTCGTATTTTTTCCGGTACGGGGAGCTTCTCTGCCGTTCCTTCACACATTTTTACGCTTGTATTTCACTTACTGTCTCGGATCGTGGTTTTACTCGAAGTTTCGGCATATTTCGTTCGCCCTTTTTGGCGATGAATACGTTGATGGATACGATTGGCGATTACTTTCGTCCGTAGCCTACCATTGTGTGTCGGATTCCGCCGTGATTTATGCCGTATTCATCGCTTCTGATCGCTTTTCGATCGAGCTTTGGTTCCGCTCGCCATCTTCGCGATGGATACCCTAGATGAAATGTTCTAGAACATTAATTTCGTCTTTTTGGCTTAGTGTCGGAAGACTCGGCCAAGTCTACCGCCCACTTCCTCTTCTGAAGTGTGTCATGATGCGGTCGCTTTTTATCTCTACTAAGCGTGTGTGGCACGCCCGCCGGCCTCTCGCTCGCTCGGCTTTGTGCCGATCCCCGCGGGGTCTTTTATTCCTCACGCTCATAGCAGGGACTTCTCATCTCCATTATAGGCAAACTTCAAACGGCCGCCCGCGGCGGTTTTGTTGCCTTTATTATGAATGACAGGTGCAACCACCCCTCTCAATCTCACTGCATGGGGATGGATTGATGGGGTTGATAATGATTCTTTTGCATTTTCAAATGACATGGACTTATTATTTTTTTATCACTGTGCTTTCATAATATATATTGTTGAAAGGGGGGTACACTCCAATCTGTCTATTCTGGATTGGGTTTGCTCGGATCATGATGTGTGATTCTACTAACTATTTATATTATTTTACCTCCTATGTTCGATTCGATATTAGTCCTTCTTCTTCCCGCCAGATTCAGAGTTTCTGTATATGGTGGGATAGACTATTATGTTATCACTATCCCTTTCAATGTTTATATATAGTAATAGTTCCACTCTTGGTCTGGCATCGTGCCGCAGACTGGATTTATTACCATCCTCTCAGCCTTTTTTATAAAGTGAGAAAATCTTTTGGTGTCCTTCGGGCTGTTTTCGTTTCACAGTATTCTTATTCTGGGATGTTCCAGCCTGCTAGGATATGATGAGTGTGCCTACGGGCCAACCGGGATTACTCTTTATCCTTGTAAATCAATCCTATTTGCACTTTTAGGGCATATATGTTTTGCTCTAAGGTCAAGCTGGGAAATCTTGCTCTTTTTCCGCTTGTCATGTGGCCCCCTTAAATTGGATTTCCCATTCGCCAGGTTGCGTCCCCACTTAGTCATATCCGTATGCTATGGGAATGCGGTTGGTGCTAGGCATTCGTGCCCTGCCCTTTTACTCGGCTATATTCCTTAGACTTTAGAGTTTTCGGAAATCTGTTAGATTCTCTACCCTCCTGGCTCGCCTCAATCCTTGGTTTAGGTAGGCCTTGGAGTTAATGTTGGAGCTGGTTCTTTTGATCGGGTACTCTCTCCAACATTTCTTCTGCTGAGAATTCTTTTGTCAGCACCCTTTCAACGTTTACTGGTCATAGATCGTTTGAGTTGGTCCAAGGCCTCAAGGGGCGCCCGGTAGTCCTTTCTGATGCTTTTTTTTCTTTCACGCTGAATAGGCCATAGGGATGACTATTGATGTCCCCCGTAACTGGGGTCAAGCTCTGGTCTCGATGCCTTTTTCCATTCTGGTGGAGATACTTGCATACACTTGGGTTTGCTGTCCTTACTGAAGCTTACTCCCCCCGGGGTAGGCTTCAATCTAGAGATGTTGAATCGGTGTGAGCTTATGTCGGCCTCGCAGGATTCTCCTCTTTTTCCTGCTCCTCGCACTCGCTTTGCCCTTGGGTCTCAAGTGAGTGGATATGGGTGGGCTGGCTGCATTAGGTAACAATTGATGACTCAGGTCTTCCTGTCCTTACTCTGTGCGTTTCCTCGCAGAGTACTGTGGCCATCGAGGGTCTGAGGATTTGGGCTCTTTCAGCCCTCCTCAGCCTCCGCGCACCGGGGATTCCCCTTCCTCTCGGCCCGTCATGGGCCCATAGGGTGGCGAATGGGTCTAATGGCTCTAGCTGCTCTGGAGCCCTTGTAGACCTTCATACTTGGGAGTAAACCACTCTCATGTTACGGCGCCGTGTGTTTGTGCACATAGGGTCTGGTCGTGTGACGTCTCCTCTAGGGACGGTCCTTATCTGGCATTTTTTTTTTTTTTTTTTTGCAGGAGCCCTCTTGTCGTGGGCTCCATCAACTTAATTGCTCTTTTTTAGTAAGTGTGTGCTTAGCGTCATGCTATTTGTATTGCTGTGACCTGCGCTGATGCTCTTACTACTTCTGAATGCTTTGCATTCATATTCATACCATGTTCGATGCACGCAATCCATGTGTGACCGTTTTTGCATCCTGCAACGCCTCCAGTACCTTGGCTAATCTGGCGTGTAAGGCAATTTGTAACATCAACATCGGATTGAAGGTAAGCCCATATTCCTGTATTAGTCATGTAGAACAGTGTGTTCTAATGACTCTCAGGAATGCTGTGCTTACCTCCTCCATGTTGATCCCGGCCCGTCCCCCCCCTGCAGGATGTTTATCTGCTCTTGTCGAGGGTAAGACGAAAAGAGGAAGCGGAATTGTGGGTATGACGTCACTTGAGGGGGTGTCGTCATACAGGGTGATCGAAATGATTATTTCTGTGGAATATATATTTATGGTGGAGGTTTTCAATCTGCCTAAACACATGCAATTTGTTACATCAACCGGAGAAGGTAAAGCAGCATCCTTAACGATCCCATTAGAACAACACCACGTGTTGTCTTACCGACTTCAATACCCACCCCCTGCCACATGTCGTTTTCTGTACTTAGCCTTGATTAAAAACCCATCTTGCGTCTGGCAGTATCACTTAGCATCCCCTAAACATCACGCTAACGCAGGTTGGATTAAGCTCAGCGATTTTGCCTGCAGAGCCATGGCTCCAGTCCTGGAATCTCTTCTCTCCCATGAGATCTCGTTGCGCCTTCCAAATCTTCCTTCTCTCTCTACATGCCGTGAAATGCTTCCTGTGCCATCTCTTTCAAGATTCTTAACCACTTTGGCTCTTCCCCTAATGCTTTCCAAGTCTCACGCCTAGACCCACTTTTAGTTAGCATTCTCTTGACTCCACCCTGTCCGTAGGCTCTCTCGCTTTCCAAAAGGTCTTTGTATGCCTCATGTGAACAGGACTATAATAACAATGTCACCAATGGTGTCTTGCCTAATATAGCTTTATTTTTTTTAATGATCAGATTTGGGAATGATTTTTGCTATAAATAGCAAATTGACTGTCAAACAGAATATTTTTTGAAACTGCTATTTTTAAATTAAGATGTTTTTGTTTCGCTGGTTCATGTTACGTGAACGGTAAGATCTCTACCTCGCGTCAAAACATGGGACTAACTAGACAACATTAGTTGTAGAAACAAAAAACAATATCTCCTCAGCCAGAGACAAAGACGCCAACCTCAATGTTTAGCAACTCACAAAATCAATAAATCCGACACCCTCCACAAGAGCCATTACTAATGACTTGCTGACACGCTAAAAAAGAAACAATCACAACTGAACTAAAATTGGATGCAGCGCAGACTGGAAGCAACAGACAACAATGAGTCCATTTGTTCCAATTTATTTTTCATGGATTTTTCTAATAACCCAGACATCACATGTGTTTACAGTAAAAAATAACAAACATCACACGCAGTGTACATACCGAGAGGGGGGCAGGGGGGAAGCTTCCCCCCCCCATGGGGAATCTTCCCCACTGCAAAAATTAAGTGTTTTACACAGCCATATCTATACGATACTACCAATTTTAATATATGCCTTCCCCCCTAAGATATGTTTCCCCCCCCGCTTTGTCCCCCCTGAAAAAAGCTGGTTACGGCCACTGCATCACACTCCTTCATTCAGGGCATTTTTAGTAATTATACTCCGCCAATACTTAAAAATGACAACAGGCCATCTTTTTGCTTGTTCTTGGTAACCTTACATCATGGTTTCTCTGGTGGGCGATCCACGGCCCAATTTGCTGCCCCCCCCCCAAAGATAATGTAATGGCCCACTCAACCATCTCAAACAGAGAGGATAAGAAAAAATTAAAAGTGCAATTGGTCTTTGAGCAGGAGTATTTACATTAAAAGAAAATTAGTGTTGGCCAATGTTTGGCTGCATAAAAAAAATCAGATTCTCGTAGCCCTCCCTCCTCACTTTGTGGGATAAGGTCAAACTTTTTTTATTTTTCAATTTTCTTAAATAATGTTGTCAATCCTGAAATTTTGATGGCTTATAATTATGTTATTATCAACTAGAGTCACTTATTATTTAGAGATCATAAGGGGTCCTTCCTTCATCACATTAAAATAAAAGCCTCACCATTTTTCTTATGCTGCTGGAAGTTGGGTGGTAATATCAATTTGATGAAAAACAAGTATTATTTTAGTGGTCATTTAGGTAAAAAAAATTAAAAAAAAAAAAAAAACAGGCCGCCCTCCGCAAACCAATGCTATGAAGCGAAACTAATCAATAATTTTAATGGGACCTTATATCTTTGCCCATTTTTCCTTCTATCCCTTTACAGGGGAAAGGGAGTACTGCAACTGTTGCCCAAGCCTTGCTTTTTTTTTTCAAATTCTGATCAGGCCGCATAGGCAGGGATGTAATATGAGTCATCTGGAGGGAGTGGAACCCACAAGGCTTGGGAATTTGGGTGGGGGGCAAGCTCTAGGCCTACTTTCTGTGATGCTATGCCACTGCATAGAGTCAGTACTTTACTCTTACTATAAGTGAACCTCGAACTGGCATTGGTCGCACAAAGAACTCCGTCACAAGATCGGAGGAGTAGAACTTCAAATGCGTTTGTGGAGAGCCACAAACCATTAGCCACATCATACATGACTGTGATGTCTACACGTCCCCAAAAGGAATCCCAGGCATGATCAACCTGGATGATGAAAATTATCAGATGGATAAGAAGGATCTTCCACTGTGATTTTGGGAACTTGCGCACGGAACGGAAACGAACGAAGTGAATAACGAAAGTGAAACCTCCATCAAAGCTATACATGGACATACAATCACACTCTAGAAGGAATTTGGCTATTTGACTATTTTTTCACAATTTAGCTCCCTCGGACTTACTCTTTATTCTACCTGTATTAAGTGCTTACCAGTTCCATTCTCACATTCTTGAAAAAAAAATCTCAACGTGGATTTTTGCTGAGATTGTAACCTTCGCTTGTGCCAGATTAACAACCACCTTCTGCAACCATTTTGTTCCTTGGGTATACTGTTTTGTAAACCGTTCAAATATTTTGCAGCACAGTAATTTTCCATTTTCTTATTTACGGGGTAGTGAAAGAGCCAGTGTGATTTTAAAATGTTAAATAAAAGCCAGTCCTGGAATACGTTTGCATTCAATATCAAAAACTGATTACACAAAAAAAAAATTATTAAAATTGTTAATTTTAAAACATGAAAATCATTTTTACAAAATTGACGCACTGTAAAGAGTACAAACCTGAAATTTGATCCATTCTGAGGCCACTATTCTAAGCCCAATAAGGTAGATGTTATGAAGTGGCGTTGTATTTCTCACAATGGTTATTGGGAAATCCCTTCTGACTACATAGACTTGATCCCTGCATTGAACATGGGAAATAACCCATTGGAAATATAGGCTGAGGAGGCCTACAACAGGATGTACCCACCACTCCGCAAAGCTTTAGACAAATTACCAGGAAATACTTACGCATTTATTACACAAGTCCTCAATTGGGATATTAATAATATAGCTTTGTCTGCCCCAGTTGAAGAAAGAAAACATTTGAAATATCTAATTGTTTCTGAAACTTTACGGTTACTAAACCTTCCATGGAGGGAGTGGATATTAAGAGGTAGTTACCAATGGGGTTATTCATTTAGAATATATACTCCCCCTGAGAAACACTTAAGGGGGGGGGGGTGATCCCGCTGCTAATGAGAATTTTTTTCCACTGCAAAAAGTGAGATATTGCAACTGCCATATGCAGTAGAGTCTTAGCTTTGAAATATTTTTTATTTGACTAAAATTCGACTCTCGGTTCCGAAGATACGACTGATCAAAGAATCGGAGGCGACAAAAAACTGGGCAAAAAGCATTTTTTCATATACTTTGCATGTATTATTAGTTTCAACCAGTGATAATTAACAATATTTTTCAAAAAATAATTATAGGCTGTGGGTTGTGTTTCTTTTTAAAGTCTTGTATTGAATTGTTAAATATAGCTCACTTTTAACATACTGCGATACATTTCTTATGTATTTCTTTATTTCCTCACCCTGCTATATTTAACAAAATTATTTTAAAAATTAATAACAAAGTAATTAATGCATCTTTTTCAACCAAACTTTGATTAAAAATTATGATAATTACTACTACACATAAAAAATGCAAAATAATTACATAATTCCTATAAATAGCGCCCTCAACGTAGCTCAAACTTTAAAGGCCTATATCTCAGCTCGTAAAAAAGCGCAAAATATCAATTTTCAAACAAACGTAACTAGAAAACGAAAAATGGTATAGGAATAAAATTTGGCACAGATGTTAAGAAGACTAAGCTCTAGAAAACCATGTCTTCCGATTTTTGAATTTCTACTTCGTTTTTAAGTTATTCCATAAAAAGTGCTTATTGGCTAGCTCCCGGTTGCCATGGCAACCAATTCAAAAATCCGAGAACATGGTTTCCTCCGGAATGTCCCAGCGAACATTCTCCCTAAACCCCATTAATGTACATCAAACGGTGTTTGAGTTACGTTGTTCAAAAATTTAGCCAATCACAGGCCTAGCATGGTTACCATGGCAACAAAGGTGAAAATTAATACCGATTTGAAAGTTCAGTTCAAGGCCTACATTATGGTATATGATATGTGTAGGTGACATTTTAAGAAATGTCTAAAATCACTCCTCGAAATTTCCAGAAATAGCGGGATAACCCTCCCCTTAATTAGAGTTGTCTTCAGAGGTAGTATTTCAAATGTGGTTACTGAGCTATTCCATTTGTAATCCATACTCCCTCTGTGGAAGACTTTACCTAAAGCGTTCACAGAAGGAGTGTGTATTTCAAACACAGTTACCCAATGGGCTATTCCATTTGGGATCCATACTCCCCCTCTGGAAAACTTTACTTAAATTTTCTTCAGGGGGTTGTAAATTTTTGAATGGAACAGACCAAAGATCTTATACAGACAAGGAATGCAGGTCTATTTTAGAACATTGTTAATTTGATGGAATTCAAACAAACAGGCTATGGAAAAAAAAAAGAAATTTAAACTTTAAAGGGCATTTTCATGATCCACTGCATCCTCGTCCTGGCTCCCCTGACATGCCAAAAAACATTGTATGTTATATGAATTGGAAATGTTAGCCTTAGTATTTTATCTGTGCCTATTCTGACGTGCAGATTCGATCCACTCCCACTTTTTTTTACAAAGCCTTAAAAAACAATCCCTGATTACATTCTAAAATAATGGCATTCATATTTAAGAAGGTGAAATCTCAATTGTACTGCATTCTCAAATTTCTTTAGCACTAGTTGTTTGCTGATAACAAACAAGATTCCACCCATGATAATATCCCAAAGATACATTCTCCAACACACACAGAACTTCACATTTATATGTTAAATACCTTCAAGCATACATATATCATTTTTCATACCCTCAATTTCACAAACTTACCTCTCAAAACAAACTTCAATTTCCAACAAGTAAATTTCAACTGAATTACCAAGCCTTAGGGGTGATTTTGTGGGGAAATGTTTACCGACACTCGGAAAGGATTTATACAAATAAAATCTCTGAAAATTGGTGGAAGGGAAATGTGCACATGAACTAGGTCATACAACCAGTAGATGCTTTTGTGAATATGGTGAAGAATAATGCCTTATGGTAGAGCTGCTGAATTGCGCATAGATGGAATATGCTATACCAGGTTCATTTTCAGTTTGTACTCTAAACCATGTCCATGTAATGAGTCTTGCTGGGAGTTTGGGGTATCAAATCGATGCTTTTCATCAAAATACTCCCCTTCCAAAATAAAATAGACTATTTTTTTTCTCGAATTTAGAAATATGGAAAGCAGTGTAAAGGTGCTATGCTAATGCACTAAGCAGGTGGTGCCCTCAATTTTCTATCAAATCATATTTTGGGCAATACATAAACATCCTAATCTCGTGTGAAAAAGCAAAGCTCAAATCGATTCCTTCATATAGAGAAATCACAACTTTTGAAACAAAATTCCATATCTATGTATACTACACATACATGTCTACTAGACAGAAAAAACAATCTGGTTATCTCAATTTTGGAATTCGGCATTTTAGGGGACTACCTGAAATTCTAGTTGCCTATCTTTAATTAATCAAAAAACATCATATATTTGGAATTCTCATCTCTGAGTCTGCAACAATGAGTAATTTTGTTTTCCAATTCAAAATCCCATTTTGTGTCTAAATTGCTATTGTTAGCTCATATCAACACCTTGTATTACTACTCGTGGTGTGTGAAAAAGAAGCACAAAAGCATTCTAAGAGGTTTGAAAATGCAATTTATGACTGTTTTTGTTTACTAATAAAAGTTGGATCTCAACTTTTAATTAGTGAACAATGCATAAAAATCGCCATTTCTTGACAAATAATGCGTGTAAGCTTAGCTACTTACAGGGGTCTTTACTACAACATTTTTAATACAACATTGCAAACAGACTTGATAATAAATAGGGTGGTGATTTGTTATATTTTGAAGAAATCGCTGATAGGGCTTTAATCTACTATACAAGAGCAAAATTAAAGCCATGCAAAATACTTGTATACATGCATGTATGGGGCAGGATTGAGCAAACACAATTACGCAAATTCGGTAGATGCTCCTTTATGTTCAATATAATCACAGAATATCTAGGGTGAAAACATTGCTTTAAAAAGGTGGTGACCCGATCATTGTCCGATTTTTCAAATGTTTTTCTTCCTGATGTGGGAAGCATATCACCAAAAACACATTATTACAAATGTTGAGATAATCAGTCCCATGTGTTTGGATATTAGAAGCACAACTTGAATGTGTACCAAATTGGTCATTGGGCAGGGTTATTGTGAGCAGTTTAAACGATGTACGACCACATTTGGGAGATGTTTTTGTTCATAACCTCAAGGAAACAGTCCGACTTTAAATTTCACTTGGGGTATAAACAGAATACGAACTTTCTTCCCATACTAAAATCTCAATTTGGTGAGGTAGTGGAGGACTAGGTGTGTTTGCATCTCCCACCTTTAATTTTGCAAATTAAATTGACAATATGCCGGGATAACCCAAGAGTCAAAGCATGATGGAACGACACAAAGAACCAATTTCAACTGGGATCATTAAAGATTATGAATCTCATATGATGAGGTAAAGTGGGGGGGGGGTGGGTGGTGGTGAGAACTAGAATCACACCACTAAATACTCCCCATACACTTGACCTCTTATCAAACAGTCATTTTCCTCACTATAAACCACCTGTTCTTTCAAAACTGGATTTTTTGAACGGTTAGGAAAAAAAACCCCAATGCCTCTTCAACACAAATAAAAAAGTCATATGATGAATATTAGAAAATGCTGTGAACTTTAAGGAGCAATGTATGATGGGAAGATTTATCTTTTCTGTGTTTTCAGGCAAGAACGGGCACGAAACACTTTTTACAGAAGGAAATGTTCACAAATAGATTAAGCTTCATTGTAAGATCCTTCTAAGAAGTTGATTTTAAGCATTTCATTTCAAGAAATGAATTGGAATTGCTGAATTTCTTGTGAAATTAAATTGTTGAGTCTATATAGGTACTGTTTTCCCTTGGAGGGTGCTTTGTGTTGCGAATTGAGAAACCTTGTGAAAGTAGCAGCAGGGCCAACTTATAAGGTGTACAGCTAGTTTCTGAGTAGGGCAGGTTTTTGTTGTAAGGGTGAAGGCATGCATCAGAACCTGTGGCCAAACATGTTGTGGCACTATGGCAAAGAACTTACATCACTTGCCTTCTCTATCAATAGATAGATAACTGAACTGATTACGTTAACAATTTTTTGTGGTCCTTAGATTTTTCGTTTTCTAGTGTAATTGGCAAAAATTTACAAAAATAAAACATCACAAAAATAACACCTTGTATTATTTTTTACCATTATACACCAAACATGATTGTCAGATTTTGCCAATACAACATTGACAAGGCTGACAAAACTATACAGGGCAAGTTGTTGACTGTCTCAAGAAAGTGATGTGAAATAAATCCATTTCTACTCCCAGGAAAAAACCCTTGGAGATAGATTCTTGATATCTATCCTCAAAACGATTGCCTAGTTTTTGATCTGCTATTTTCTATATGACTCACTGTGTCTAGTTCTGTCTTTCTTGTCTCCTGGAAGATGATCAACAATATGTGCTTCTGACAACCAAAGTTATTGGAATTTTTAAAGGTAT
The DNA here is from genome assembly GCA_023653785.1 of Ophioderma brevispina. NCBI lineage: Eukaryota > Metazoa > Echinodermata > Ophiuroidea > Amphilepidida > Ophiodermatidae > Ophioderma > Ophioderma brevispina. The sequence continues at coordinate 57,936 of JAMKCH010001830.1, forward strand.
TGCATTTTATAATGTACACATCGATTTCTTCATGTATGCTCTTCAGAGTAATCCAAAAGTAGTTGAATTCCAATTTTCCAAACAAAATAAGACATCACAAAATTTCAAATAACAAAAAATATTTCATATTATACAAGTGCCTGTACAAAATTTTATTCCATTCCAAATCAATATTTTACACCTAACAAATTTAGTTAATGACCACTTTCGAATCATATTGGGCTACTGCACTTTGAAAGTTACAAGAAGCACAGATCGCAAAACTGTGAAAAAAGAAACAAGTTTCAGAGCAGATCCAGTGAGCATTATTGTACAAAAGTGGGAAAAAAATTGGTGGCTTTAAATGCCATTTTGTTTCTTCTCCACTTACCTTAGTGGTACCCCACCTTTCAGTAATACATTCAGAGATTTTTTAAATGATAAATATCCGTAATATTTGCCCATTAATATGTTCATGACTCTACAAACATTTTTTAAAATGCAAAAATATTACTTAAAGGAGGATGGTACGATTTAAGTATATGAGTTTATATCATTTGAATGATTGGCCTTCACCCCCAAAAACCCATGTAAAGTTTCCCGCCATGATATTTCAATCCGTTTAATGTGAGGAGTAAAACATGATTTTGTAAGCCCCATAGAGACTATGTAAAAATTTTTTGGTCAGCCCAAAATGGGGCACCATTTTTTCACTCATAAATTCCAAAAAACCAAAACACTAAGCCCTAAAATTCTACAGGGTAAATGAGAAAAAATACTTTCTTCTGATACAAAATTTTGAACCATTCCGGTAAAATCTGGGTTTTGGGGGACGAGGCTGTAACGATCGGACTTGCTGTTAGCCCTCTAAAAATACTAGAAAATGGCTCTGTGATTGTGGCTATGCTGTATGAGTGAAGCAAATTTTTGAAGCTAAGACTTAGACTTGTCTCCAAGTCTAGTAAGTTGATTTTAATTGTCAGTTTCAAGCATGTTTGTTGTGTTAAGCCCTCTGATTGTCCTTACATGAACCCCACTGCAATAAATATGATTAATAAGGCATTTTTAAGATCTAGTCCACTGTGGACATTAAGCGCATAGGTTCAATGGTGGACATATAACCGTTGGACAAATTGATCATCATTCATGTTGTGTAAATGCCCTGCTGGACTGTGATCGTGGGGCTGATAGTATAAAGAGGGGTATAGATAAGAGGTTGTGATGGGGAGGAGAGATCCTGGGGGAGATATGCTCCAAGTGAAAAGTATAGGGATGTGCTGACAGGGGATATCTTGAATTCTGGAGAAGTAGCCTCTTCGTGGTCATGGTTATTTTATACCGTATTACATGTGATGACACCTGACGAGACTTGACCTGTTAGAATAGAATAAGGGATTATGTATTGTAATAAATAATAATAATAATATTATGAATTACGTGCAAAATACGAAAACATAAATGAAAATAATAATAAAACAAATTGACAAAGAAAAAGCAAGTAATTCTGGATAGGAATGGGTTGTATAAAAACCGATCACAAAGGTGCTCTCATATCCAAAGAGAAACAAAGATACATGCACAACAAGCAAGATTGATTTATAGGAAACCAAAAGAATAGGCAAGGCAAATTATGCCCAATAACACAAAATCAGTCAATGTTAAACTGATTGAAAAAGCAAACTTACCCTGTCTATATCAAAGTGGTTTCCAAACTGGACATAAAAATTACCAAAAACACTACATTTTTAACAATATTTATTAGTAACTTAAAAAAAGTGTGATTTACAAGCCTGCTTTCAAGTTTAATAAAGACTATTGACAGCATCGCAAATCAGATGGCGATCATTCCAAGACTGGAAGTGAATAACTAGAATGTGAAGAAGAGGAAGTCCTTGCAGTTTGGTGCAAAAGCCTAGTACTCCTGCAACATGCTATGTTGAATCAAAGAAATTAAAAGAATAGGGGTCAATCATGTACGATCTTAAACCCAGAACAAGCCTTTGGATTGTTAAACATCTTCGAGCCTGACTAGATTCAAATCAAGAAGTCTGCTCAAGTAAGGTGGAAGAGCATCCGCCTTTGGTGATTGCTTTAGAATAAAGTCCTTGTAATTTTTCGTGTTGCACTTTCTCTAACCTATATCCAAATGATTCCTTTGATGAGGTGCCCAACCACATGCACAAAATATATGGGGCAGATGAGAGCTTTGTGAGGTTCATCAGTGCATTAGAAGACATATTTCTTGTGCATCTGATGATGAAGCCAGACAGTTTTGAAACCTTACTTGAAATTGCCGCTATATGAGAAGTCAAAGGAATTCCCTACTGGAAATTAACACCAAGTAAATTTGAAATTGTTAACTTCAGCAAGTATCTCTCACCCATAATGGAAAGATCACAATAATCAGGAGACTTAGATCCAGTCATGTGCATAACGGAGTACTTAGAAAGATTGAGAGCAACTTATTAAGAATATCCAATTTAAAAATGTTGTGAATATCATTCTGAAGAACATCATGATCACTTTCAATAAAATAGACGAGTATTGTGTGATCATCTGCAACTGAAAGAGGAGACGAACACAAACATCAGTTAAATCATTGACAAAAAGTAAGAAGCAAATAGGGACCAAGAACAGAGCCCTGAGGGAACACCTGAGTTTACAGAACACCACTCTGAAACTGCACCCTTTAACACAACCCGCTGCTTCCACCCTGAAGAGAAAGTTTTGAATCCACGGAAGAAGAAAACCTCGGATTGCCCAATGAAAGAAGTTTTTTGAAGATAAAATTTTTTTTTTTTTAAACAATATTACAAATTCTACCTAAAATTCCAGAAAATTACCATCTACAAGATTACATTACGATCAT
>JAMKCH010001831.1:0-67834 GCA_023653785.1 Ophioderma brevispina
GTTCGGTCACACTAAACAACACGCGGGTCACGGTAATGGTTCTAGACATACAATGTTCCTGACAATAATCTACCGCGGCGCGATCTGTATAGATACTGATGGGCACCTAAGATACAAATTTCTTGGTGTCAAATATGCACCTTGTATGTAGCAACATCGAGCGGATGCTACCGGTAAATAAACTTAAAAATGTGATTGCTCTTTCTTTACACAAACATTTCTCAATAATGGGACTGACACAATTATTATTTTTACAAACAGCAAATATATGAATAATTCAGATATTGATTTCATACTGTCATTTAAAAGTGTATGCAGACTTGCAATTCCTTTAGGGGTTAATTGCAAAAAGACAAAAAATTAAACAAAATACAAAAAACTAACTCCATGAACATTAAGATTTGACCAAACACTGGGTTAAAATAGAGGGTATAAGCCCCCCCAAAAAAAAAAACAGTATACGTCAGCTCAACCTCTTGGGATCAGCTTGAAGAGCTCCCCATCCGACGCCCGTCGTTTCCATTTGAAAATCAAATGCTGCTTCCACAAAATGTCGACATCACACATACACATAAAGGATACGTACATAATTTAGAAATAACTATAACAGTGACGGTCACCAGATCCAGATTCGTTTATTTTGTTGTCTTCATCTTCAACCCTATTCAAATGCACTCAAATGGCTAAAAATAAAGTAGTGGTAAAACACTGAAAACTCCTTGTACTTTTGCCGAACTAATCATATGTCAAGGATGAAAGGTTACTTCTTATTTATTCGTAGGCTTGGTTGATTATTTCATTCAAATTTTACTCCAAGGTACACTAAATACATGGACATATTTGCTGTATTTAGCAAAGCACGTAACACTTAAAACGATGGCAAGTTATTAGCTTTCATTTATTAATAGCTTTAGTAACTCGAGGTAATGGCCAGAGCATCAATACAACCCCATGGAATTGGGTAAACGCTCGTCATAGACGGTGACAAGGACAAAGTGTTTTTTAAATGTTCATTTAAAATTGCGACAAAGTATTTCGTTATCAATCCCATTTTAGCATGTTTTAAACCAAAAATATTGTTTTAAAATGTTATTTTATATTAGAATTAAGTGATTGCTATATAATCAAGGGGCTATGATGGCGTCGTAAAAAATAACCCAGCTTCGCGCTTGACTTGGTTAACATCGGGTCTCGCGGCCTACGGCTCCGCTCGACCGACCGATGTTAACCAAGCCAAGCGCTAAAGCTGGTTATTTTCACGAGCGCCATAAGCTCAGGATTATGCTATATCATTTACCGAGCGATTACTGGATATCAACAATGCTATTATTTGCTCGAGGCAATGAGCATGATGTACTGGTGACTGGTCATTGATCTTTAGGGAAGAATTGTGATGACATCTCATTCATTTTCAAACACATGTGCAACTTTTGGACCTGACATACCTCTATATTGACAGGTTTAATATTTAAATTAATTCAGGTGAAGAATAATTCGTCGATATGCGTTATCAAAGTCTCTTTCCAAACATCTTTCTCTTTGTTTGATCCCATGGTCCGATTTAATTGCGCTTGCTCAGATGACCTGGGCGCATGCATAGATAACATGACGTCAATTTCACCGTCGAAGAACCATCCGGTGTCCAAAGTTCATATCGTTGAACGCGACGCTAAGTTATGTTTGTGCAAAAAGGGTTATTTGTACGTTTAAAGGATATTTCTGACCTTGGCAATCTACGAATTACCGAATCTTCTTATTTCAGTGGGCGGGGTTGAGTAAGCAAACACGCAATATCATGGGTTGTTGCCTATCTTATATAGACGAATTAGATTAGTGCGTCGTCGTGCAAGTGTTTACTCACGCGTGTATAAGATTACGCAGTGCAGCAGTAGTAAGGTGGTCCTGTTGACCGCGGGGGGGGGGGGATATTTTTGCCAGTTTTTAAAACTAATATATTGATATAAAAATCTTTTCGGTGATTAAAAAAACCAAAACTAAATAGCATGAAATAAAATATAGGATTTGTTTTTTTGCCTATCTAATATGTGTCATATGGATGGGCAGTCCAATATTTTTTATCGTAGTGGATACAGGGCTGCGCCCGCTTTCCACCTTACTCAAAATATTATTGGACTGCCCATCCAATCAATATGACACGATATTAGATGGCAAAAACAACAAATATTCTCTTTTATTCTCTAAATATATAGTAACTTATAGTTTGCCATTTATAACAATAACCAAATATAAAGAGAGGTGCCAACCCCTTTTGTTTGTTACAATCTCTATGGAAATGTAACTTCTGCTATTGTCAAAAACTTATTGGATTCCACGAAGAAATAAGCTCAAACATGTGGGTAATTAAATATTGCACTGAGGAATTAATTATAACGGAACCAATTCCGAATCAATATTTAGTAAAACGGAAACATATAGCTCAACACTTACATCTAGCTTCCTGATTAGAAAATATTAGATGAACAGGGTTAACCGAAGGCATAGAGATAATTTATGACAATCAATTGTTTTCCCCAATTACCCATTTGCTCAGTTGGTGGAGCCATTCCGGACTAATAAATGAAGTATAAGGGTAATACCGTAAATCCTGGATGGTCAATGGATTTTTTAACTGACTGTCATTTGAAGTATAAGAATTCTTGTTAAAATGATTTGGATTGCTTTGTAATAGGTACATAGCATCCGGTGCAAAAATTAGAAACATTTTGCAGCGGGCATTTGATTAAAAGAATATTTCTCAAATTTGTAGTTTGACAAAACGCGTTGCGATTCTTTAAGACCCAAACGAATGATGTGATGAAGGTCGTAATGCGTTGGTCGCTCCCAGCTTCCACAAACCGTTGATGGGTCTATTTTTTAAAACACGTCACAGAAATTCAATTTTGAATTGCGGACTAGACACTTGCTACGCGGTAAAATTCGGCCAATGCGCGTTGTGCACTTTCAACAACGCGCTGGAGACAACGTTATGAGGTTTTTGTCTTTGGTGGTTTTTTTTTCCTTTTCCTTTTGGGGTGCCCCGTTATGAACCCTTAGGAGGGGTCATTATTTACGCCCAGGGGGAATGGAGGATTGATGGGGAACCCGCAAAATTTTGTTTGAGAGGGGGGGGAACGTGAAATTTTTCAATTCAACGACCGGGGGGGGAAGGGAGCGGAGGGGGGGGAAAGGGGGGGGGAACATGAACTTTTAAAATGGGGGAAATCAGCGTGATCAAGGGGGGGAAACGTGAAATTTTGAACGGAAGCGGGAGGGGGGGGGGGACAACGCGAAAAGTTTGCCCGAAAAAAAGTTTGATGAAAATCCTCCATTCACCCCGGCGTAAAAATGACCGCTCCCTTATTGCTTGGGATAACGGGTAGGTGTTGAATATAAAAAATTCCACAGACTGGTCTTGATGCGGAGGACAACGGAAAATATAAACAGCAAACCTATTATATGCAGTAGTCAGCCTGTTACTAGTCTTTAATAGCGATACTTTGCATCATTGATGTGCGGATCTACATTTAGCAGTTACCGGATAACGGATACTGGAAGGCTAGTATGCATGTTCTAAATGTTGAAAATCTTACATCCATTATACCAATCGGTGACACAAAATCCTGGTAAGTTAGAGCAGATAAAACGTTCTCCAGAATGGTAAAATCACATGTTCTTTAATTATTCACTGTTCAGGTAGGTTGCCATATGGTTTTCAAATCGGCCTCCCATGTTATTTGGAATCTAATTTGATAAGATATTCGATCAATTTCTGATTTCTCCATTTGAATTTCAGGATTTTGTCCATTTTGTATCCATTGTTGGATGAGTGTGTGGCTTACCACACGGTGGTATGGTGTCAGATATATGCGGATTGCACTACTACTACTACGACGGCGTCAGACGATAATTGCTGTCAAAATTATTTCTAGTGTATAGGGTCAACTATTAGTCGAAATGTTTAGTGCGCAATGTGCGAGAAGCATAAAAACAAAATGGCCTCTTTACGCGCGCATGAAAATTATGGTTCGGCCCCTAATTTCCGATTCGATCATATTTTTTTTTAAAATTCTTTCAGTAATAATGTCGTCTTTGGATAGTCATGTGTGCTCATAGTTCCATGGGAAAATGCCTAGGGAAAGTTGATATTTTTTCTATGGTATTTTTGGATGAAACATTCACTTTCGTGGAATAATTTTCCTCTTACACATACCAGTGTTTCTAGATCATATTGCCTGGATTTTTCCAATTTCGGCATTTTTTGAGGATATTTAAATACCTCTTTTATTTTTCGTATTTTCCAAATCTTTTTATTACTTCCGATCACCTCAATATTGCAGGAATATATTTTATTATATTGTTTTTAAATGGCATATTAAAGAAATGGGTTTATGCATGGCTTCAGTGTTTCTATTATTGTAAACATGTTAAAAATAGGATTAAACAAAAACAGGTCTTTTTTAAATTTAGCTTTGTTGCTTTCGGGCAGTAATTTCTCTCTTTAAAACTGGTATGTAGTACAAAGTCAAAATACTGTCCAAGAACATATCATTTTCTCCGTTGGGTTTTTGCATTTTAGTTAGAGGAAAATTTCCATTTTAAGTTTACCCCTCATCTTACACATCCTTTGAAACCCCTCAGCAGATGGCTACCACCCCTCCGACCTTATTAAGCATGTTACTTAGAGTTTTGGTAGCAATGGATAGCTCTTGTCTTCCCTCCTTACATTGATACCAAAATGGGAGATACCAACATAACCGAGTATAATGTCACAATCGGATAATAACTCTGACATAAGATATTCACAGGTACAATGGCAAAACTTCAATTTTACATCAAAGTAAGGAATACCAATTGTCAGATTTAAATCATCATTTTACATTATGAAAAATCAAGTCCGTGGAGTATTCAGACAGTATATTATTAACATTATATTTTACAGTACTACACATACAATATCAAAAACACAAATTGACCAGGGTGGGGGGCTCTTTGTAAGATGTGAGCTTTAAGTAGATCTAAGCGCCAACTATGCTACCGTATTAAATGAACAGGCCAATGTCCGATTGCTGGTTCCGCCAGGGTTATCCGATAAGCTTTTCTGTTGATTGATTCGATTCAGATTATTCTTGAGTAACTCCAGAAATCCTCTACAAAAGGGGGTGGGGCTTCTATTTTCAGGGCAAACATATAATAAATTTTTAGTAAGTATAGGCCACGTGTTTCACGGAATTGCACAGGTGGCATAAATTCCTATTCCACAGGGGGAAGGAGGGCGACATTCTCCACAGGGGGTATCTGCCCCCCCCCCCCACTGGTTCATAAACACCTGGGTAGGAAATGGGTGCCGGAATGGAATGAGGCAAAAAAAACAAAATATTCCCAGTAGGTAGACCGCAAAACCCTAAATGCAGAAATGTGTTATTTGTTTATTTTTTTGAAAAGAATTTTCACCAAAACTCGTCTCAAATCGGTCATATGGCAAGGCAACAGTTGCAAACCCTATTTGACTGGAATGGTGGGCCACACGCTCACATTATTGTTTTTGCGGGATGTTTGTACCCATTTTTGTAAGTAGTAGTTGATTTGTTTAAGGAGTAATTTCTATTCTCTTTAGTGTACTTCTTGTGCTTATAACCGCCTTCACTATAATGACAAGGTAACATAGAGTGCAGCTTCACACTACAAGAAAATGTTTCCTAACCATTTTACATACGCATTTTAAAAACGAGCAATTCAAATTACTCTTTGGACCACCTACAACAAAGAACCAAGTGGTGTTTTGGACTACACGATACTTTCTATTAATGCCAATAAAATGGTTGGAATTGCCGCTCTGGTATCTACATTACCTAATGTAATGTATGAAGACATGTTTTAGTATTTTAAACACCTTTTACTTGGTTCAAGCGGTGGTCAAAGAAAACCTATTTTGTGGATACTTTGTATCATTACACTAGGTTTGCCATGGTGAAGTTATTCCTAAATTGTGTTTAAAGTAAGTGTTCCCAATTTACCACACCGAAGGAGGTACTTTGTTCCTCAAGTTAGAAATACTTGCAACTATTTTTGTACGGAACAACATTGTTCGAAAGAAAGGTCGAGTGCTGTCAACTACAATCCCGGGGTAGAAGTTTTTATAGTACGCCGGCCGCATGCCCCTACAATGTAAAGAAAGGGCACTCGATTCAGTTGACGCTTTATTCCGTTGTCATCTATGGAGCCCGGACTATAATGGCTCCCGGAGGATTATTATCTAATTTTAACACCGTCAAATTTTATTTTCCCCCTGTGATACCTTTTACATGCATTGAAGGCGTATGCATCATTGAGATTTGCCTGAATAGGCCATATTCAATAAAAGCTTGGAAGCCCACCCATCCTTAACCCCAACCCCCCTGATCAATATTGGGCGGTCTTAAAGAGCATTCAGTTAAATGTTTTCACATTGACCGTGGAGAGGCTGTAGTAGAGTTAAAATCATGAACAAAAAAATACAGTGTTCACGGAACGGACGCTTCTTCTGCCACGCGGTTTTTTTGAATGGGACAAAGTCACATGAGATCACAAGGTCACTAATGTCACCAACCGCCTAGGACAGACTAACCAGGATCATTGAAATTCAAGTGTCTGACATTGATTGACATAATCACCCAACAATTTGATTATTCTGACACTTTTGTGCCATGACCTCTAGATGACCATGCCCCCCCTCTTGAGAGGGTGTAACTTTGGTCACTACCCAGGACCTTACCTCAATGTCATGAAATACAGGTGATGTGGAACTCCAGTGGATATATGTTTAGGCTTAACATTTTTACCACAACAGACACCGTTAGGGGGGGGGGGACTTGTATTCAAAGGTGGATATGATGCGTTAAACACGAACCGCGTAAAAAGGGTGTCTTTTTTCCACAGGTCAGATGCGCGCGAGGGTACTTGATTAGTGTGTCAAAACAGCAAATGTGGAAAAAGGGTATGTGTTTTCTTAACCCTGAAATGTGAATACTTAAATTAAGCAGATATCAAAAGAATTAAAATATTGTAGGCAAGCAGATTGGGTAGAAAAAAGTGACAACAATCTTCTTTTATGTAGCAAAACAACAAAATCTTTTTAGGGTATTTTTTAAGTCCGGTGAAAATACTTGTTTCGGGTGCATTTTGTAAGTCCATGTTCACGCATCATACCACCCTCGAATACAATGCCCCCCCCCCCGGGAGACATGGCGAATACCCCACTACAAGTAATCTATGTGTTCCTCTTGCAGACGACACAAAAAATAAAATTAAAGTCAAAATGCAAGTAACCCTTGTCCTGTACCGCTTTACACAATTAACAAGGGTGTGTTCCATTTCAAATGTAAATTTTTGGAATAAGTTATGTACGGCATGGCCTCTTCTCAGAGAATTATGTTGTAATCGGTGGAGCCAACGTTAAACTGTAAGTAGTTTGCGCAAAATCTACGTTTCAAGGTGCGTATGGAGATGTGTGTGTTTGTGGGTGTGGTGTTGATAGGGGTGTGGCAGATGTGTGTGTGTGTGCTGTGTGATTGTGGTAAAATAAGTGTAGTGAACGGCACACATATTATTATTTTGTATCTGACCATATAGCACTACTGAGCTTAAAAGAGCATGTTTTAAGGGTGCATTTAAGGTGTTTAAAATTAAATCCGTGATAAAAGCTTTAAAATTGTGTATTTAACATAAGGGGGCAAACAAGCAATGGTGAGTTTTTATATTTTTCAAATATACCAAAGTTATGTATGAACGTATATTTTTTCTTCTCCTGGGTGACTGTGTGAAAATTAGATGCCTCCAATTTAATACTATTTTTAACGCAAAAATGACAAAAATCGGGGGGTTTTTTTTTTGGGGGAGGGGGGGGGGATTGTTTTGTTTGTTTCATTAGTAAGCATTCCTGCAATACTAATTGATGAAGAGTAAAAAAATGTGCACACACTGCTCTATGAGGTATATGAAACGCAGGAAAATATAGGTCAGACAGAACAGAATACAGTGTTTACAGTTTAAAAGCATATTCCCATTCTTCGTCTATAGGTATTTTTTGAAAAGAGGGCAAAATATGTTTTTCCTGTCTAAACACTGCTTTCATTGTAGACTGAAATTATTACTGTCATGAAAGAAATAAACCATCAATAATTATTCATATAACAAATATGGAAGGATTTGTCAAACCTGCTCTTCCCGCCATCAGGAATGGTTTCTCTGACAAACACTCTTAAGTGTTAATACAAAACAACTAGGCCTAACATACGAAAGAAAACCAACATATGCCCACCCCCAGACAAAACATTACTGGCGGACTCATTCCCACAGGAACTTCACATAACACCAAACCAACAAACATACCTAAACGTGCACCCCCCCCAAAAAAAAAAGGTGCGCTCGTTACATTCGCCTTTAGAGTAAAATGAAGATTCAATTTACAACAACGACCTCACACGAAACAAGAACGTCATCAACCTGGAAGGCACCCAACCGCTGACTAGATTAACTGTTCAATTTCTGACTTCTAAAAAAATTATGAATAAGCTAAAAGTAAGGCGACATATTATTCCATTCATACACAATAAAAGGATTACTCATGTTGATTAAAAGGGAACTACTCGTTTTACCCTTGTGTTGAGTAACAATTTAGTTTGAGTAAACCTTACAAAATGTTGAGTTTGATTTTACCACCACGCATAAGTTTACTCAACCTTGACTCAAATTTACCAATGTGGTTCTCTTTGTAATATTGTAAAGAATTCTCTTACTGTGTATTTAGTTGTATTTAACCACTTTTCCAAAGTATCCAAACCTTTAATTTGAATGTAATAACAATGTACCTGGGGATGCTCTGCTTCCAATAGATTTCGGCAATCTTTAAAGCATCTCTTCGTAAATGGTAATTCACAATAATTGTGTATCTGGTATCAATTTGAACCTTGCTCAATAAAGCCCACTTACCAAACTAAAGCTTAATTCCATTATATTAGCTACATATTTGTCAATATTGGTTTGTTTTTAAATAGTTGTCACAAATTGGACTCGAAATTGCCAAAAAAAAAAACAAAAAAAAAAAACCAGCCACTCCCTCCAGATCCCATTTTTAAACACATTCCTCCCAACTTCCCAATGAATAGGTGTTATCCCTTAACTATTGGTATAATTTTTCATTTCCCGGACTGAAGATAGTCATAATATCATTCTTTTGTTGCCAATCCTAGTTTGTGCAATGTGGATCAGGCCACAACTCGATATTCACAAAATTAGACAATGTTATTCCGATTCTTTAGGTTATTATCAATAAATTTAAGTAGTTTTCTGTTTTTCGAAATTTGTTGCTTGATCCTTTCTCATGTTTCTGTCGTTGATGGTGCAGCAAAAGTGTAAACGCCGTCACCAACGCTCATTCAAAACACTGTCGCTTTTGGGAATTAAAATAAAATAATGAAGCAGAGAGAGTTGAATATGAAGCGTTGGCGAACGGGGTTAGCAAAGGTAAAGGCGCAGTCACACAGCCGACTTTGCTAGAAAACCACTCCAGACTGCTCCAGACTGGTTGCCGATTGGCCAATTTTCGAAAATCGTGAGCAGTTTTTTTTTTTTTTCATGTGTAGTTTTTTGGGCAAGGTCTAGGCCTGTTCTGTACAGTCGTCCCTGTAGTCTTAGCCATTATTTGCTAGAAAACCCACTTCAGACTGTCTCCAGCTGGTGCCGATTGGCAATGTTCGAAAATCGTGAGCAGTTTTTCTTTTTCATGGTAGTTTTGGCAAGGTCTGGGCCTGTCCTGTACAGTCGTCTGTAGTCTAGCCATTATTTGCTGAAACCGCTTCCAACTGCTTTAGACTGGTGCCGATTGGCTTTTGTTCGAAAATCTGTGAGTCAATTTTCCTTTTTTTCAGGTGCATTTGGCCAAGTCTGGGACTCTCCTGTACAGTCTTTGCTGCAGTCCTTTGTGGTCGGGAGTACTTGGGCAATTTGAACAAAACCCGCCACGAAGTTTTTTTCTGCCGCCCTTAAGGGTATAGTCACACAGAAGACAGCTCCCGACCCCCCACTTCCCGATACCAGACTGCATTTTTTTTTTCAAAAGCGGCTACAGTCTTGTTTCAAACTTGCAAATTTTACAATTTTTATCCCGACCAGGATGATAGTCTGCGAGTTCCCCGTCGTCACGAGACCAGGGATGCTGAAACGCCGATCATAGGCGACAGCATCATGAATCAACAAGATCCCATCAGTTTCATTGGCGACGCGTACTTTGTCCCCTTCGCCCGATTTGTCGCCAACCTTGAAACGACGGCACAAGTTGTGACAAGTCGCTGTCAAGACTGCTCGTCGATTGGTCTCCGAGTTGTTGACGACAAGAAAGGTCCCGTCACATGAAGACAAACCGCGACGCGACCCAACCTTTTCCCAACTACACAAGACCACATTTCTTTCCAAATCGGTTGCAGTCTTGTTCAAATTACAAGCAAGAGATGTTCAATCGCCGAGCAGTAGGCGATCAAGCATGTCACTTGTTCAGTTCTCAATCAGTCCAATCAGAACTTACCACGACAGCACAAGTTGCTGTCAAGACTGCATGTCGGCGACTCATCTTCTGTAGTCGCCAAACTTGTATAAGAGATTAGCCCAAAGCGGATTTGACAGTCCTATCATTAACAGACCATTATAGGACTGAATGCATCAGGTTCCAGTAAGCCTGATTCTGTAAGTAACTTTGTACCATGGACACAATGTTTTGTGATGGCAACAAAGGCCTAGTCTCCACATGGCCGAGGATTGAACCCATATCAATATTACCCCTATCGAAATATGTAAGGAGTCTCACGTAATTTGAAATCTACTATAGTATACAAATATTGAATGCCTAAGAGTGTGATAGTACAAATATATCATGAGGTCAAATTTTGTTTTTTTTTTGTCACGAGGCAAAGCCGAGTGAAAGGAACAGTACAATTTTGACTGAATATCTTTTTACTATTGCACGAATATAGGCATTTAATTTGTTTTATATCATGATATCAACTGGTTTCATTCATGCCATGTGATTGTAGAACTATTGCATGGCCCAAATCACTAATCATGAAATATTATGAATTGTCTGTCTTGAAGTAACGAACAGTACCCTAGCAGTATAATACTCCTCTTTATTTCATCAAGATCTTTGTCAATTTGTGACATTTGAGGCAAAATCTTTCTTTGAAGGCCAAAATGAGAGAAATTTTGGTTTTATATTGTATTTCACCAGAAATCGCACTTCAAGCTCATAATGATTTATCACTCTATAATATTTATTAGTTAAAACCATAATTGTAACTTTAAAAATGCTCCAATCGAACTTGTATCCAATTGATAAAATAGCAGGGATTTATTTGCACATGAGTTGATAAAGGTATTGCACTTCTCACAAAATATAGTCCGGTTACATAATAATGTACATCTCATGATAAACGGCAACAAATGTAATATACAAGGAAAAAACTTCTCTTATGCATAGCCCTGTATTTGGAACAGAAATGCAAGGAGGTTGGTTCACAAAGCTTCTGGAGCGATTTTAGAAAAAGTTCTGTGTAACACTTCAAGAACCTTCTATTGAAAGTTGCCACAGAAAGACCATTCAAGAATCTTTCAAGAACCTTCGCATTTTTCTTACGGGTGCACTTCTTATACTTATAAGAGGGATACATAACACTACTTCAATACCCCTTCCTCTTTCACACCTGTATTTACATTATTCGTATACCTTTTCAAACTTTAAGAGAGAGACGCATTAAAAAATGGCAAATCAAATATATATTGAAAAGCATTACCATTGTAGGGTCAAGTGATCCCCTTACGTTTTACCTTTTAGCGGGGAAGGTTGGCGCATTTAGTACCCCCCCCCCCCCATAATCAAGTTGATCAAGACTGTCATCTAACTACAGGGCGAATCATAAAAACCGGAAGCCCAAAACAAAGAAATATATTACTTCTACTGCCCATTATTGCTAATGCAGCATTCTGATTGGTCAGTTTATTGGTCTGCAGTAAAAGATCTGGAATGTATTTTCTATTAAATGGAGCTGGTGTAGGCAATTGATAGAAATAAAAGGCTCATTATGTATCTTCGGCCGCATAAACTTCAAAAATGGGCTCGACTGCGCCTCGCTCAATATTTATCCAAATATTCTGACTGAAGGAACAACAGAGATAATAACACAGAATAGTTCAAACACCATACAAAATAGCGAGATTGCGGAAACCCATAAACGCGAACACCTATTCTTACGCCTGTCTATTGAAAATCTTGTCACAAGAGTGATTTTGAATAGGCGTTCGCGTTAGACGTTTATGGGTTTCCGCAACCGCGCTATCTTCTTCACTATGCGCGAGTTACTTAAGTTGAACTGGGTTTTTATCGATGATATGCTGGAAGGCAATTGCAAAAACGCTTCAACACTGTAAAAGATCCACCGTATTTTTACGGTGAAACCGTAAAATAATTACGGTTATTTCCATGCACATTTTACGGTTTACCGTAATTGTAACGGTATTTTACCGTAAAACATTCATTTTTATTGTTTGTTTACAGTATTTCACCGTAAAATTACGGTCAACCCTCAAATTTGCATGGAATTCACCGTAATTATTCTACGGTTTCACCGTAAAAATACGATGAATCGTTTACAGTGAAATCACAATTTTCAAGTGGACGATCCTAATTATAGGGGATTTCGTTTAAATAGTGATAAGATTTTAACCGATATAGTAATTTAAAAGTAGTTTAATAAATAGGCTTACCATTTATAATTATTTTGGTGCGTATAGTTTGTTTTTATGCGAAATATATTTCTTTGTTTCCGCATTGCGCTTTTGTTTGCTCTAATAACTTGTTTGACTCGCTCTGTATGTTAAATTATAAGTTTCCTTGAATTTTAAACTTAAAAATACAGAATTCACTGTTTTGGTTGAATTAAGAAATTCAGTAACCAGCAATTAACCTCACGGTAAATATATTACACAGTTTCGATTAACGCCAAGAAAATGTTCATGATATTCGGGTTGAACCCCTGAAGCAAGGAATTCAAAAATTAATACATGCAGAAATTTGTTTACTAAACCCACTAATGCTGATTTTGGTTCTCTTCCCATCTTAAACAAGATGAGAGTTAGTACTGAAAGGATGGGATATACCGATAGGATTAAACTTGATATAGAAATGTCTCTACTAAATACATCCTTAACAATTAGGAAGTAATAATAAGCTGCCCATCCTGACCAATATATTGTTGGTGTAAATCAGGTGCAATGTATATTCTTTCTGCATTTCAAGTTATGGGAACACTGACAATCAAAAAGTGGATTTCCCATTAAATGGAAAATTGAGATGACATACCATGTAGTTTCTCTAACTTAATGTTAACAACAATATATAAGAAGTTTTATTTAAATTACTAAAACATCACGATTTTAATGATTGACCCTTTCTTTAACCAGTCCAATAAGAAATCCATCCTAATCTATCAATTCGATTTGCTCTATGATCATAAACCATGATACAATTTCAGTAGTACTTTCATAGTCAACATTCACGTGAAAATAAAGGATACTGGGACAAAAGATCGACGAAGCAGTACCAAACGTGGTCTCATCAACGACATGATCGTCATGGCTTCCCGTACCAACCTATCTAAAACGTAGGTCAGCTTATTGTGCGCCTATTGTTTTCAGAGACGGGAGTTAACATCCGTTGTATCGTTCATTTACAGGAGTTCTACTCTCATCCTTGAAGAGATACACTCTAAAAATATCTAGTTATTCTTGAATAGAATATTCCTATCTGCATGAATAGTTTACCATGTCCCGGGGACACTTAGTAGATTCTATTCAAATGAAAAGAGAAATCTATTAAAATAAATTAACCCAATTTTTTACATACAATTTAGTACGTAATCTTGTCAAAAAATGAATAGATTTCTATTAAAAAATGAATAGAATCTGTTAAATGTTAGCAGCATAAAATAATACACAGACGCATCAATACATCGTCTCAAGTTGATACATCTATTTAAGAGTGTGTATCAAAAGATATCTTAATGATAGAAAATTTTGGCATAGCCTACAACGACTAAATATATTCAATGGTGTCATTTGACAATTTTTTTCATTGCGCGCTGTTTTCACCCGCCGTACTCGACGACATACCATCGTGGACGATGATACGATCCTTAACAAAAGGAAAAGGATTCTGTTCATTTTGATTAGAGTTCTATTCGTTTGATCAGTTTCCTATTCAAATATATTTGACAAGGATTTTTTAAAAAAAAAGAATAGATTTGTTTAGAGTGTAAAGCATTCTCATTGCTAAATGTCAGTCCTCCATTGATCTTTTGTCTCATCAAATTCAATAACACTACTAATTGGTTAGCAAGATAAAAAGGGGGTGTTAATAATTTACAAATTAGCACAATTATACTGAAAACATACGTCAATGTAAATATATTATACATTTCTATACCTAAATAACCCAGGTTTCACCTGCTGTAATACAAATACATTAGAATTTAAAATATTAAAGTACTCTTATGCACTAGACATAACCAATTATCTTTCATAGATATTATTTACAAAAATGCGAAGTCTTATAGGCTCGCATACATAGCACACATACATGGTCAACAATAAATAACACTTTGTAAGAAATACATTAAAGGGTGGGGATTGTAGGACTATATCCTGTTAACTTGAGCAACTAAAACTACAGGGTGGACATTTGGTGACTCGGATTTTCTGATTCAACTTTACACGTCTTAGAAAACTCGTTGAAGTCTTAAGCCTTTAAACTCTAATCCAACCCCATATTCCATAACCCGAACCTACAAACCTAGCTGATATGCAGCTACTTTTATGGGTTATGAAAATGATTAGGATTATGGTGCAAAATGTAGATCCCGCCAATGGCCCAACCTGTTTATGTATTTGAAATCACAAAATTACCATTAAGTGACACGATCGGACCCATCCGCCAAAAGAGAACCAAAGAAAGATATTGAATGTGTGATCTACAAGCAAATATCGGCAGCCAAACCAATAAAGTGCACAAGAAGTTAATTAAAGAGACATTTTGAAAAGGGTGCGGCCTCTAAATGTTAAAAACCCATGCTGGGTTTAAACCAGGGTAGTCCTACATGAGTGGACTTTTTCCTTTCAACATACTCTAAAAATGCACTGTAACGTGTGAGAAAAAATATTCATGGATTGGCCAGAAAGGTCCATCCATGAGGAATTTCTCAGCTGTTACATTTAACTTTCACAGTATTTGAAAGGAAAAAAGATCCACTCACGTAGGACTAACCCTGGTTTAAACCCAGGTCTAAAGTTAGACTCCCTTTCAGAATACCAGCCCCATACTTTGGCAAGGTTGCAATGCTTTTATATAGGTCAACTGTCATCTGAAATGATTAAAGTAACAGGAGATTTTTTAGGATATGAATTTCTCTCAAATATCACTGGATCGGTTGTATAGACCACCTACCGAGAACGTTTGGAAGTTTATTGGACAAACAGGTGCAAAAGAAAACCGCAAACCTTGTTTTGAACTTGCCTGCTATCCTAATCGTTCCCCATAGAAAACCATGCTTTGATCTTTCTGTCGTGCACGACAGAAATCTACTAAATCAATAAAGCAGCGTATTCGGCTTATTTACTTCAGGTGTGATCTAATACATTGGTAAGCATTCCAAATATGTAAAAAAACTAGGTTCGAGAAAAATTGGGGGGGGGGGGCGCTTCTTTCTGGAAATCTCCTCATGTCTCTTTAAGTCCAAATCAACGCATTTACGCGTGTAAATGGAATGATTTCGTAATAAAACCACTCCGGAGTGGTTTTATTCGGAAAAATAAGTTCATAATACACATTTGGGTTGTTTCACTTCGTGTGCATGCCGTTTGACCGATTCGTCACCTTTGTGGTTATAGAACCAATGAGCATGAGTTCGATGTTCATGTAAATAGGTGAACTTAACAAATTTGGTGAAAAAAAGAAATTCAATGTATTTAAAATAAAGGCCAAAGGCAGAAGTCTTTGGCATCACAATATGGCTTTTGGTCTTCTGTGGACTATACAGCAATTTCATGTTTAAAATGTTTGTTTTCCTAGGTCTTAATCATTTAAGAGCAAATTGAGAGTAATTTATATTTTGTTGAAAATGATTTTGTGTCTCTTTAACATTGTAAAAGTTCATAACTTTGTAATCAAGATTCTAGGGGTTTTGTAGGGGATTTCAGCAATAATAATTACTGGACAAAGAATCAATGGTGATTCATTTGTCATAATGCGTCCTTTGGCACGGGATTTTCCGTAACCTGACCCATCTGACACAATATGAATGAGGAAACCTTAACGGAATAAACGTGTGCTTTATTCCGTGAAGGGTTTCCGAATTCATAAGTGTGCCATAAGTGTGTCAGAAAATATGAATGAGGAAACCTTAACGGAATAAACGTGTGCTTTATTCCGTGAAGGGTTTCCGAATTCATAAGTGTGCCATAAGTGTGTCAGAAAAAGTGTCAGATGGGTCAGGTTACGGGAACTCCCTTTGACACTGAGTGGATAGGATCGTGTCAATAAAAGTATAAAGTTGTGATATTCAAATCTTCCTAAACACTGTACTGTAACTCAACACATAGACCTCCACAATTACCCTTTTAAAATTCTGAACATCACATTCAGATCAAAACAGATCGATAAGTTTACAGTACAACCTGAAAATAATCTGTACATACGAAAATTAACCGATAGATAAAAAACATAATCTTCATAGTGGCCTCATTTTTTGATAACATCATTGTGTACTTAATGAGGCTGAATCTAGAACGGATGGCAAGTCCAAAACGTCGCGATTCCAAATCTGCAAAAAAGACGATATAACCAGGGGTCCGTTCCCGAAACTCAGTCGTAAATCTACGTGCATCTCAGTTATGTCATGCCTGATGGACCAATTGTCCAAAGCACTGTGTAACTGGCTTGAAAAGGTCTGTTGTGTAGGACATACGCATGAGTTAGTATACACGTAGGGTTACGCACGAGTTTGGGGAAAATTATCTACCATTTTAATTAGTAATCTTTACGTAAACAGTCCTCAAACGAGGTAGCCGTTTGATTTGAAGCTCAACGCTAACTTAGTCGGAGTTCGCCAGGAGGATCTTCTAAAGGCCTTTATGGAATGAGCACAGCGAATGAAAGGGACAAGAAATGTTTGAGGTTAACTACATAACAATGTCTCCAATCACTTCGAATTAAGGAGCCTTATATGCCATTTGGTAATTTTGAAAGTCTTGAGTATAAACATGTTTGTATTATAACTTAATAACGTATGGTAACGGATCACTGACTAGATGATTTCATCCAAAATACAAGTTGGTCATACATGATAAAAAAAAATCAGAAGGTGACTTCATACGCAGATTACGAGTCATTATGAACTTCGTCTTGATATCTGCATTTGCAACGTGGGAATTTACAAGATCACACTCTGCTTAAGAGATATAAGATCGATATTATTGACCAAGTATGATTCATTTCTCAAGATATATCTTGGTATTCATTTTTAAAATGAATTTTAATTGGATGAGTCAAAAAAAATTAAGGGCAAAATGGCAAATAGGGGCATGTCCAAAACTTCCAGATTTCAAAGGGCTAGAAAACCCAAAGCTACACAAAATACCTTCAAATTAAATCTGCATACGATAAATAGTAACAATCATGTAGTGTTCCAATGCCAGATGTACTTCTTACTTTTATTTAAAAGAAACTAAACTTAACTTGCGTTTGACTATTACGAATATTAACTCTTATTACACGTGACGTTAACAAATTGTATACATAACGTCTTAACGCATGTGATTTGATCGAATTTTTGTTATAACACCCGTAAAACTTCCTGATACAACCCGTGATTGGTTTTCAGTCCATATCAATTTATATCAATCAATCTACAACGAAATAATCGGCATTTACATTTCATTTTAGTATTTCCTCCTTGTTATATTACAAAAATATGACAAATTAATTTAAACTAGTACCAGTAAAGTGTTATGAAACCATAGGAACAGTCTGCTCGCTGGGCGCACTTAGCCCGTTGGTCTGAATTCTTGGAAGGCGACTGGGTTTTTGGCATCTCTCCCGGCCACTCGTATTGGTTACCTGCTTGGCCTATAGAGTTGCGTCGCAGTTTGGAATGTTCGTTTGGTTTAGACGTTATTTGTGATGTGGTGGGAGTACCATTGGCAGCTACGGAGGTGGCAATCTTAAGTCGCTTATTTGGTGGTTCGTAACACTCGGTAGAGAAGTGGCAATTGGCAATTCTGGTAATTAAAACCAGTGTGCAAGGTAGTAAAATGTAAAACCTAAACCCCCCCAAACATGAACCCAATTATACTAAATAAATACTAAATAAATACTAATAATTAGTCTTTTTATAACTTTAGAGAAAAGAAATTAGGTAGTACGCGAGATGCTAAAAAGATAACATATATGCAAAATAGCAGTTTGACGTTCATTCGACCACGTGCATTCTAGATGATTGATAGTGAAACAGAGCAAAATAAAAATGAAATGCAATTTTCTTTTCAAGTGCTTTTTCACTGAAAAGTATTTGTATTCAAAACACACGGATTGGTTTTGTACTTACACCCCATGACATACACATTAAAATAAAGATACACTGATGTTCAAAAAACGAAAACTAGAAACATTTTTATAACAGTAAAAAACAATTAATGTGTGCCACCATCTAAATGTTGTATTCAAATTGGTGTTCAGAACATAAATGACAAGTGTTCAATGTATGCTTTGAAGGAGCGTCAAAGATGTTAGAACCTGGAACACCCACTTCAATGCCGCTGTCATGTTTCCATACCAAGCACGATTGCACAAAATCGGGTAAACTGGTGAGTAAAGCAAAACTAGTTTGGGAGTTGAGAGAGAGCTCGGCGATTTGCATGCACAGGGGAATGGCTTATTTAAAGTAAATAATAATAATAATAATAATTTCGTATAGCGGTGACAAATCAACCGAAGGCTCAGGGCGCCGCTGTGAGCGCCTTTGGCTGCTTCCTTAACGAGTAAATCCAGAACGCACAGGAAGGCTTAGGTCCTGATTTCTGATGCTAGGGAGGGAAAACCGAAGTTCTTCCGACAAAATTGCTAGGAGGTGGTGAATCGGCAACCAAACTTCATGTACGACACTGTTAGGCCGCATTGGAACCCGGGCCGCATTGATGAAAGGCAAGTGGATGAGCCACTACACCAGCCCGACATACGATTTAGCGAATAAAAGATAGGAATTTGTTGTTTTGCCTAAACATTATCGGGTCCATATTGGGGCAGTCCAATATTTTGAGTAGTGGATGCCGGCGCAGCCGGTATACACTACGATAAAATATTGGACGGCCCATCCAACATGATACGATAATAGATAGGCAAAACACAAATCCTCTCTTTATTCTCATCTTTATTTAGTTTTGGTTGTTTTAATCACGAAAATATTTATTTCAAGAATAGTAGTTAAAAAGGCAAAATTATTCCCCCGCTGTCAAAATGAACCAACCGATAGCTGCGTGTATTGCGTAACCTTATACCACGCCTGGTGTAAACACTTGCGAGAGATCGCTTACTCTCTTTTATATTGTTTAGGGTCTCATATAAGGATAGGCAAAAACCAATGGATTTATGTGCGTGTTTTTGGGTGCCTTGAATATGGTAACCCCGCTCACGGTGAATAAGATGTTTCTGTATTCGGTTTTCGATTGTTTTACTGGGCTTGCCCGCCCTTTTATGCGCTCGTTTTAGTGGTGATTTTAGAAGGAGTGTGATACGCCTGTAGCTTTAGGATTGTTGGATTTGTCGACTCCCTCGGCCCTGATTATTGCCATCTTGTGAGGTGTTTTGTATGTTCGTTCCTTAGCTTTGGGGTCTAGTTCCATTGACTATGCAATTTGTTTGCATAGTAGTTTTTTACTGGCGGAAGATTGTGTTTTCGTTGTCGATGTGTGAATAGGGTTGTACTGATGTTGTTGGTTTTGCGTGGTATTGTTTAGTTTTAAGTGAGGGGTTGTGAGTGGTTAGGGTGGTTGTTATCACAATCCACTCCAATTTGCGCTTTGTTCATCAATGCTCATATTATGGTGGATCTCATTGTTCTATAGTTTATCCTATTGCAGAGACAATTTTGAGTGGTTAGTTTATCATAGTTGGCATGTTGTTTTAAATGTATGTGTTTTGGGTTTTAGGTTTATTTATCTCGGTATCGCATTCGCAACATGGATTTTATAATCCGATCTAAGACATGGGATCCACCAAGAAATTAATTAAAAGCAAATGTAGATCATGAAATATTGTTTAATAGTACTTGGTCGGTGCTTCAAGCAAAAAAATGACTCCAACCAAAAGGACATGCTTGAAATCACCGTACTATTTTATCTTTATGCCACACGGAAGGTACTCTTGTGGGTGGGTTGTTTAATCAGATTATGTGCTACCAATCCAAATCGGCGAGAATTTAACCTAAATTACCTTTCTCTTAATTAACATTTTGATATATGCATCGCCCAAAAGTTGCTCCCAAAATACAACGAATCTCTGGAATGCGTTTCTTATTCTCATGTAAAAAAAGAAAAATGTTTGAAACGAGAAGATCGCCATTACGAAAAGACTTGGTTAATTTCAAGTGTTTTAATTTAATGGGATGCCATTCATGACTGCTAAACCGAAAGACACCAACATTTGTTTTATTTTACATATACGTTGATGTGTTGTGAATGCTTAAATTCATAGCGAGGTTAAGCAGGGTTTCTATCCTTATTAATATATGGCGGCCGGGGGTCATATTCGGAAGTTACTTACAGCTAGAGTAGAACTAGCGAGGGTAGCTTACTAAACTAGGTAACTATCACGCTTGGATACACTTCGGCCGAGGCAGGGGCGGCGCCAGGGTAAAAATCATAGGAGGGGCGAAACATTGACACGATTACCTCATATATAGGTAAAAAAACCCTATTTTTTACACAAGTTATTGCTTAAACCCCTGTTTTCCTGAATTTTTAAAATTCTCGGGGGGGGCGGGGGTTGGGCAGCTACCCCCGTGACGCCGCCCTTCGGTCGAGGTGCTCCTAAATGTTATAAAGGTGTTTAAAAGAGTTACATTTGTTGAAAATTAGGTGTCCATTTTATTTTACGGTGGGCATGACGATCGGCAATACGTCAGCATGTTGAGGTTTTACGTTCTAGCCCCTATGATTCATAGTACATCAACCTTTAACTTAAGACCCTCATGGACTTCTTCGATGCAGAATAAAACCAATGCCGTCGTACTTGGATTGAGCTAATTTAGAAGAAGTAGGGACGAGTTATGACTAGGGCTAAGCTGAGACAAGCTGACAATGGCAAAGGAATCCCACTGGTACACTAATCTTACTTCGGATACAGGAAGGCCGATAGAAATCGGAAAGTGGGAGAGGATGTTTATTGATCGAGATGAAACCCAAGATAAACTTTCACATGTGTTAGACCAATTTCTGGAAATGAAACGACCAGGAGAACATTGCTAAGAATGATGGTTTTTCCAAACCCTATATTGTCAACGATTTGATTTTGGCAAAACTTGCAACACTTCCAGTTCAAATCCACCACAAGACCAGTAGATGTGAATAAGGAAACACACTGTTTCCGAAACTATCATCTACCAAAACCACAGGTAAGTTGAAATGTGCATAGGATTTCTTCAATATAAGGCCAAGAGCATTAGTTATAACCTGGAAATAGCTGCATAACAGTGAATTTTAAGGAAAGGGTCCAGGATAGGATATGAGTAGAATTTTAACCTACTTAAAAAAGTCCCCAAAAAACACACTGGAGCTCTCTCCAAAATCCAAGGATGGCGTCCAAAATGGCAGCCATTTTCTATTTTTATCAGACTATTTCCAACCACAGGACAAGTTAGAGAAATACAAAAAAGTGTCTATTATATATGTGTTAAGGCACAGAGAATCTAATAAAGGCAGTCATTTTTGAAGTAAAAACTAACAAATATCCGAAACTAAGATGGCGTCCAAAAATTGATCATAACGTGATAAGTCGGCAAGTTAGGAAGCCAAATTAAGTGTCTAAACAGATGTTTTAAGGCACAGAGAATTATAATAGAAGCATTAGTTAGGGTGTCCAAAGTAGCCACAAACAAGATGGCTGAAAGGGGGAATTGGCCCGATTTAAGTTATTTTAATCTTGATTATAATGGGCCTTCCCCGAAACACCCCCATCTCTAAAGTTTTCGCGCTGATATATCAACAACGCTGTTTGAAGTAAAAGTAAAAGTAATTTTGTAATCCCCATAGAGTTAATGTGTAAAATAATATTGGTCCAGACCAAAATGGGGCATATTTCGGCTCATTAACATCCAAACCAAACATCCTTTACACCTAACGATTATCTCACAAGGGTATAGTGTTATAGGTTAATAATTATATTAAGATGGTGAAATGTCGGGGGTTTGTGAGGGGTTAACGGTCTGTGGGGTCTGTAGGCGTGTGCGGAAATGAGAAAAATAGTATTAGTGTAGATACTGTTTTTCTATTATTAATATTATAGTGTCAATGCATGTATTCTATTGGTTGTGTTAATTTTAAAGCTATTCCAGTAAGTCCCTTAGGATCTCCTATATCACTCCCAATATTACATTTTGTAACCATTCTACATTCTGTGATTGTTTTATTTTTTTTTAAATATGTTGTAATATATATAAAAAAATTTTGTTATGTATTGTGTAATCTATTTTTTTGTATTGTAATATTATTTTATATAGCTCGTTTATTTAAGTCCACCAAACCCAAATATCCTCAGGGAAGGTCCGTCTTTGTGAACCAGCTAATAACTAGTTCATTTATTCTACCAGGTTTATAGGCTTCGGACTTTAATTCCACCTTGGAGGACTGTCTTGTTAGACCCACAGTCATTATATGATGTTGCTAATGGTTTGTGGCCTCTCCACAATGCAAGTTTGAATGTAAGTTTTTGAAGTTTGGAATGAATGCTTCAAGTATGATAGGCTATGAAGTTGATTTGTCGGCCAATGCACAGTTCTGACAGAGAGGTTAGTATGAAGGGTTATGAAGTCTGTGAGCTTGACCCAATGCTTACATATCAAACATGGGCTCTTCTGCTTATTTGGGCTTTTGTCCACAAAAACTGCTTAGGTTAAGTAGTTAGGTATAGTTTAGGTTCAAGGTATAGAGGATGACCATTGCTCACAGCCCATATGGCATTGATCCAGGATGGTCGATATGGATACTGCGGACTGCTAAGTTTTTGGAGGTGTTCATGGTTGGGTAGCAAAGAGGAGGGTGATGGTGGGGGTTGGCTACCATGGTCCCAGGTTCATCCACACTTCTGGTGAGCTTGATATCTGAAAGTTCCTCCTAAAGTATATGCCGACAGAAGTGCAAGATCCAGAATTGCAGCTATTTTACAGGCATAGCCAAAAGGCACTAAACAAGTCTTCCATTGCATTCATCCAACAAAACGACATCAAAATCTTGCGTGTGTGACCTCTATATGCGTGCAGGTATTCAGCATTTGACATGCCAAAACAACAGTTGAAGTATGCAGGTAAAGTGTCGAAATATGCACCCTATCCAGTTCCTGAGCGCCTTGCTGGGGTGAGGAGATTGGCACGAGACTGCGCCTTGGCAGCGACTGCTTTGGTGTGGGATGGAAAGTAAGGTTGCTGTCCATTATGACAGCAAGGGGTTTACTTTGTTGTTGGGCACGTTATTCTTGGTGGCGTTGGCGTTGTTTGTGGGACAGTTAATCTTCCACACTTAAAAATGTCATTTCAAATAACAGTGCATTTTGAACTGGCCAGCTGGGACTCACAACGTAAAAACTACGTTTTTTACAGTATTTGCACGTTTCGAGTCCCTTTTTACAGTTATTTGCCCGTTTTGAAGTCCGGTTAACAGTCAAAACGCCGTATTTAAGATCATTTTAACAGTGCATCTAGGAGTGATGTTAAGATCACTTTGGACGCATTGATTTGCAAGGTGGAAGACAGAGCTGACGGTCTTGGATTTGCTGAGTTTCAAGTGTATCGGGGAGAATTGGCTTGCAGTGATTAGGTCTTTTCTGAAACACCACTTTTCTACGGCCTCCGAAGAATCAGCAGCCATTACAAGGGCCGATCATCTGCGTAGGAATACTGTAAACAATCTCTCTTTGGCATCTCTGAGATGTAAATGTTGAAAAGACTGGAGCCAGGACAGAACCTTGTGGGACACCAATTCCGAAGTTTGCGCTTTCTACTGCCATTACCCATTGATGTCTCCAGGACGAAAGCGAAAGCCTGTCTTGGATGAGCAGCATTATGAAGCTTGACAAGCTTGACGTCAGGGAAAGGCTTGAGTAGCTTGAGGGTCGAGGACCTCGAGCCAGACTGTATATACGCAGCAGTTAGATCTAGGAAGACGGAAGACTAAGGATCCAAAGCCGTCACAGTATGTAGACACTAAATGATTTCTATAGTTTCTCCGTTGGCAAGCTGGAATTCATGAATGTGAAGTTGTTAAGGATTGGGGGACTGGGACAATAGTACATATAGCTGTAGTAGATATAGTAGTCGCCCCGATACACCAACATGGGACAAGTTAGTCCGGACCGATGACAATAACTGACAGTCGTCTTGACTCTGCTATAGTAGAGTGTTTGATGCTATAACGTGTTGTATCGGCTTCGTCGGTTTACGGAGATGAGGAGTGTAAGGTGCTGGTTCCGTTTTATGTTCTTACGTGTCTCTACCTATAATTATGAGAGTCCTGGCACTTGTACAACACTGACCATCAAGTACCCTGGGAAGAGAACAGCTTGTGTTTGAGTTTGATGCGAATGTTCAGGGAGTCCCCAAAAAACTGTTTGACCACTCCTCACGCTATGTGAGTGGCATTTCTGGGGATACTGATTTTTTTAAAAAGGCCACTAAGGACACTTTTAAAAGTTCTCTTAATGTGATTCTTTGTCTAGCAAACCTATAAGGTTGTACTCATCAGATGCAAAAGAGTCGCTGCGCAAGTACGTAAGAAGGTGAGCACGAAGGATTAAAAAAGGAGAAGAGGCACAGCCTGGAAGCCTATTGCTTTATTATCGGGCATATGTATCCAAGGTAAGACATCAAGAGGTGACATTAGCCTAGGAGGACATTACTTTTAGATGGGTGGGGCATGCCTATCAACGCTGTGACCCGTCACGGGGACGACCAAATCCAGATGTGAATGAAATTAATAAAATTACTAAAAATCTAATAACCGTATTCTTTGCCTAATAAAGCTGCTCAGTCTCTTGAAACTGAATAAAATGTCACCTCATTTCTTTCCCCCTATATCCAGTGACCAATGGATACATATTGATACAGTTAGGACGATTTTGGAAAAAGCTGGCCTAGCAAAATACCCATTATTCGGCAGTTTTTTCATCTTATTACGGTCTGTTAAAAATGACGCGGCAGTGTTCATATTTCCAAATCTCTAATGTTAAAATGAAGCATAGTTAAATGTTAATGCAAATCGATTCATTATTACAGTTCATAATATGTATATTTGTCACTGCCAACGTGCAATGGCTGCCAAAAGTTGCAGCTGGGACAAGCTGGCTGAAGCTGAGAGGCCTGGTCAGGCTGCCACAAATTAAATAGGCATTGAACCCTTAGGAGAATCGGTATTTGTATTTCTAATATGATTTTTGGTTGTTAAAGTTAGGATAAAAGAGAACAAATGGTTGGGTCTATTTGGGCACTCTAGAAAATGCTTTTATTAGTAGATTCTTTATTGCCTTTAAAACATACGTTATTAGACAATAATTGTATTTCTAATTTGCATATGAAGTTATGATTACAATTAGAAAATGGCGGGAAATTTGGATGCCATCTTGATTTTGGGTAACTTGTAAGTTTTTGAACTCTCAAAATAATGACTTCATGTGTTTCTTGTGCTTAAATAAACATAGTCCGACACTTTATTTGTATTCAACTTTGTTGGTGCAAAGATACGATGTTAATGAAAAAAATGCGAGCATTTTGACCGCCATCTTGATTTGGGTTACTTGTAAGTTTTGAAAACTCAAAAATATTGACTTCATTGCATTCCTGTGCATTAAAACATAAATGTTTGGACACTTTGTTTGTATTTCCAAACTGTCTGGTGCAAAGATACCGATAATAAAATTGAAAATGGCGGCCATTTTGAACCGCATCCTTGAATTTGGAGAGGCTCCAGGAGGATTTTCGGGGACCTTTTAGTATGTTATTCTACTCCTATGCCTGGACCTATCCTGAAAAATTCAGCTTGTTAGGAGCTATTTCCAGGTTTTGCCCTATATGATCTAATGCTCTTGGACTACTATGCTTCCACTGCTATACTTCTAAACTATCCTGATTAAATAGGTTAAGACAATTTAGATCTGCACTGAAAAGAATTTTCTTACCCGTTTCCAATGATAATTATGCTACATCCATTAGTGTGTATTCGTCTCGCAGAGCGGCATCTCCCCCGTCGTGTGGCATGATTTTCAATCATTAACATGTGAAAATTAAATTCACATAATGAAAATGGGCATTAACGGGCGTCATAAAGATGTGCTTGTTTTTTCTTGGCATATTTTACAACTCTTAATTACGCGGTGCGTAATCATTACTTTGAATGCCAACCTGCCAAATTTGTCTCTATTGTAGGTTTTTGAAAAAATAAAACAGAAAGTTTAAAGGAAATTGGTCAAATAAAGAGACTTTAACCGTGAAGCAGTATAGGTAAAAAATCAATGGCTGCTATAAATTGTGTGCTGAAATGATATAGGTTATGCTAATTTTGCAAGTGGTCACGTTGGATGTAGTTTTATTATCATTATATATACTAGCGGTTCCACTGGTTTCGCGATCACCTGGGTTTGCGCTCACCTGGCTTGAATGACCCTCGGGTTCGCGGATCTTTGACCTGAATGACCCCTGATGACCTTGCCGTGACCTTTAAAATTTTGGTGATACCAACCAAAATTACCTCTTTTTTGACCTCTGACTGATGACCCTGATGACAGTGTCATGACCTTTAACATTTCGGCATCAACACTAGACCCCAACCACCCAGTTTAATTTGGATACCCAATGTTTACCCATTTGACTTCCGTTGACCTTGAATGAGAAAGGAAAAACCCTACACCTGAGTTGACTTTTGATCCACAAAACCAATACAAACTCGGTCTTCGGACGGTTAAGGGGCACCCATCCACCCCAGTTTCAGGAACGTGTGACCTTGGTCTCTGAGAAACCAAAGTTGAAAATCCCACTTTGAAAGGGAATGACACCGTAATTTTTTTTTTGTGACCCCTGCCGGTCGTGAGCTTTAAAATTTTCGGCATGAACAAGCGACCACCACAAGAACAACGGCCGGATTAACCCCCCGGTTGGGACAACAGGAAAACATTAAGAGGGGAAAAAAAGGGGAGAAGAAAGTGAGGGCGAATTAAAAGGATCTAGGGGACACCCCCCCCCCTGGAGGGATACATTTAATGGGGACACTAAACAAAAAACGAAGATTCTGCAGGAGAAATGGAAGGCGGAGAATAAAAAAAAGGAGAACTAAAGTGGGTTACGGATAAGGAAGCGCAGGAAAGAAGGAATGAAAAAGATCAACCAAAATGATGCGAGGCCGCAAGTGAAAAATAACATAAAGAAATAAAAGCGGAAGAACATAGGAAGTATTACTCCCGGGGGAATAAGCATACAACTTAACCCACCACGGTTCCCGTCGTGACTTGTTTTTTGCGTTGACCAGTATAAACCCTCAGGGGCCTCCGAGAAAATAGGCGGGCAGACACAGACCATCACCTGGCTTGAATGACCATCGGGTTTCGCTACGGCGGTCCGGTAATTACGCACAACGCAAGTCCTGTTTCTAAAATTGAACAAAGTTGTTTAAAAAAAAAAAAAAAAAAAAATGGCGCCGGAAATTAAACCAGTGTTGTTGAAAATTCTCAAGATTGGAAAAAAAAAAATATTTCGAAAGCATGGTGTGGGAAAAAAATGGATGCGAACGTAGCGATTACGTGTTCACTTTTCCGGGTCTGCGAGCCCGAAGAAGTCGCATCCACATTTTATTTACGTCCATCCAGTGTCTTCCCATCCAGTTTCGATCACATTTTAATCGCATCAAAATTTTTATCTTCGCTCGCCTCATCCATTTTTGTATTCCGCATCCATTACATTTCCGACAATAATTCTTCGACGTTTCAATTCTCGCTGCAGTCGCTGGTATAGTTCAGAGCCCAAATACCATTACATATTTCAAATACTTCACACAAAATACATCCTTTTTCCCCCCGCACGTTGTCACCTTCTTTTACCCCCCCGCTTTTGATTTTTCCTCTTCCTCACCCTGACACGCAGTAAAATATACTAGCAAGTCAGAACCCCTTTTCACGTCCGTTTTCCTGGTTTACCCCGGCTATCCTATGAGATTTGTAGTTCCATTGTTTCACAGCACATTCTGTCATCACTGACGGACTGATAAAAGTTTAATCTATAGCGCAGTACCCAATTTAGATCATATCTTGCAGTCTGTGACCAGACTCTACACCGTGGGAAATAATTTCCGGGCCGCCAGTAGGGTTTCGCGGTTCCTTTGACCTGGAATGATCCCTGATGACCTTGTCGTGACACATTAGAAGATTTATATAATAAAAACCATTTGAGTCAACCCACACAGAGGAATTATATAATAACTATTTTGGAAGGCCAACCCAAAATTTGCCCCACTGTTGTTCGCAATACCCGGTCGGTTTTAGGAGGCATAACCGCTAACCAATCAAACTTGATCTGGCCCGGTCCCACAACTAACACCCAACCCACCAAGTTTCGTGACTCCCGTACAACCCCGGCCTCCGAGAAAAATAGCGCGCAGACAGACAAGACAGACAGATACACGTGGCAGTATTAATATAGATTTTACCAGCCAATGGCGTAAGGGTAAATGATTCCGTTATAAACCGGTGTAAGAGGAAATTGAGTGTCCCCACGAGAGAAGTTTGTCCTAAGCCTAACCATGTCCGTAATAACACCGTGACCTTGGTTTATAGACGAGCCATTGGGTTAGAGAGGCCTGAAACATAATGATTGCGTTGACCAAGCCCCTCAATGGAGGAAACACATAAGAGAGTAGGGTCTGAGGGGCGCGGGGGAGGCAAACTAACGGATAGTGTTATTGAGGTAAACAAGGAAAGTAAGGTGATGTTCGTTGATGGGAAAAAAGGGTGTGTTTTATTAGAAGTAAATTATTGTTCCGGACGGTAATCAAGTAGTCCGGGAAAAGGTGGAACAACCCCCCCCCCCCCCCCCCCCACCCCCCCCCCCCCCCCCCCCCCCCCCCCCCCCCCCTAGGGCCCAACACCCGATCAGGATCTTCACGCAACATTCGTTCACGCTCGTTATTCCGTTATAGTCTATGGGGCCCGACTGTAGGCTCCCGCGGGACTATATCTGCTTCACACCGGTACGCAATAATGTCATGCATCAAGGTCTAACTACTAACAATGGTATGACACGGGTAAATGAATTTATGTGTGTTCTGATGAACTTGCGTGAAGATGACTGACGCACACTGCAGCAACGCCGGAACCTAAGTATAGCTGTCTACTAACTGGTAATCGAAAAGAAGCATGTAAGAAAAACATACAACTAGTTTTACGCATGAGACATTAAAAGTCTGGTATATAATCATCATCATTCCAATTACACTAGCACTTTAAAAGCAATTAATTAATATTTTAGCAACAGCGAGAAGCAGAAGATTATTGCAGATAAGCGCCGTACCACCCCACATTTTTTTTTTCTAAAATTTGACATTTTAGTATGTTGTTAAAGCTCATCTAAGCTTTGCCAGTTCAATTGTGCGTGATTGGGTTCCCAATTTGTCATAAACTATAGTACCAGGACCTTGTAAACCGCGATCTAATGTGTCCTATTACCATGGTGACTTTTGATCCACAAACCAATACAAACTCGGTCTTCGGACGGTTAAGGGGCATCCATCCACCAAGTTTCAGGAACGTGTGACCCTTGGTCTCTGAGAAACCAACGTTTAACCTCCTTTGACCTTGAATGACCCTTAATGACCTTGTCGTGAGCTTTAAAATTTTCGGCATTAACAATCGACACCACCCTCCAAGTTTCATGTCCATACACCAACGTTTACCCCCATTTGACCTCCTTTGACCTTGAATGACCCCCGATGACCTTTGATCCACTAACCAATCGAACTTCATCTGGCCCGGCCTAAGCTACACTCACCCACCAAGTTTCGTGACCGTATAACCTCCGGCCTCCGAGAAAATAGGCGGACAGACAGACATCACCTGGCTTGAATGACCATCGGGTTTCGCTACGGCGGTCCGGTAAGTACGTAATCCTGTTTCTAAAATTGAAAAAATGGCGTAAATTAAACCAGTGTTTGAAAATTCTCAAGACTGGAAAAATATCGAAGGGCATTGTGGGAAAAATGGATGCGACCGTAGCGATTGCGTGTTCACTTTTCCGTGTCTGCG
This sequence comes from Ophioderma brevispina, assembly GCA_023653785.1. Lineage (NCBI taxonomy): Eukaryota > Metazoa > Echinodermata > Ophiuroidea > Amphilepidida > Ophiodermatidae > Ophioderma > Ophioderma brevispina. Next base: position 30,620 of record JAMKCH010001831.1, read on the forward strand.
AGCACCGAAGTACCCGACAAAAACGTTCAATTTTCTCGCTAGTTTCAGAGCCAAATACCATACATATTCAAAACAAAACATAGTAACGGACCCTCTGATGCAAAATCATCCATAGAACCCCTTTGTTTTCTGGAGATATTTGAGATTTAGTTTCATTTACACACATTCTCTATGACGGACTGATAACGTTAATCTATCGCGCAGTACCAATTTAGATCATATCTTTCGCAGTCTGTGACACAGACTACACCGTGGGAAATACTTACCGGACCGCCGTAGGGTTTCGCGGTTCCTTTGACCTTGAATGATCCCTGATGACCTTGTCGTGACACATTAGAAGATTATATAATAACCATTTTGGAAGTCAACCCACACAGAGAATTATATAATAACCATTTTGGAAGCCAACCCAAAATTTGACCTGTTTTTCGCAATTACCCGGTAGGAGGGCATACCCGCTAACCAATCAAACTTGATCTGGCCCGGCCCAAGCTACACCCACCCACCAAGTTTCGTGACCGTACAACCCCGGCCTCCGAGAAAATAGCCGGACAGACAGACAGACAGACAGATACACGTGGCCTATTATGATATAGATTTTTACCACAATGGCGTAAGGGTAAATGATTCCGTTATAAACCGGTGTAAAGAAACTGAGTGTCCCCCACGAGAGAGTGTCCTAGCTAACCATGTCCGTAATAAACCGTGACCTTGTATAGACGAGGCCATTTGGGTAGAGTGCTGAAACAAATGATGCGTACAGCACTCAATGGAGAACACAATGGCCAGATGGGGGGTGGTAGGACACTCTCACACGGACACTGTATTTTATGACACAAGTGTAGAAGTAATTATTGTCCGGCGTACTCATAGTCCGGGAACAATGGTGAACAATAGGGCAATCGATTCAGTTGACTCTTCACGCAACATTAGTTAAACGCTTTATTCCGTTATCGTCTATGGAGCCCCGGACTGTGGCTCCCGCCGGACTATATCTGCTTTCACACCGGTACGCACATAATGGCATGCATTCAAGTCTAACTTACTTGGTATGACACGGGTAAACTGAATTTATGTCTGATGAACTTCTTAATATGACTGACGCACACTGCAGCCGGACACCTCAAGTATCGCTTGTCTACTAACTGCTAATCGAAAAGAACAGTAAGAAATAACATACAAATATTGTTTAAGCATGAGAAATTAAATTCTGGTATATCATCATCATCATCATCAATACACTAGCTTTAAAAGCAATTTATCAATATTTTAAACCAACAGCAGAAGATTATTGCAGATAAGCGCCGTCACATTTTCTTAAATTTGACATTTTAGTATGTTGTAATTGCTCATCTAAGCTTTGCCAGTTCAATTGTGCGTGATTGTGTCCCATTTGTCATAAAAGTCATAGTCCAGACCTTTGTAAACAGCGATCTAAGAAGTAGTGTAATGTGAATTAGCTTATAATATTAACATACTGAATCCAATTAAAACAGGGGCGTCTTCACAACATGCGATTCATGTCGTATAAGCCGTGTTTCATTGGTTAGAACAAAAGAACCGGTTCCAACTGGAGAAAACCGGGCCGAACCGACGGGCAAGCGGTGGTTGACAATGTTATTGCTGAAGGAATGTTTTCACATACCAGAAAAGCAGTTGTTTGGACTCATGAGATAGTATATTAATGCATCAATCATTCACAAAGAAAGGCCTTCATTAGTTCCACCACTGAATCTGCGGTGTATTGGTAGCCTGGTGCAGTGGTTTGTAGCCCTCTATTGGTATTCTAATGCAAAATAAACGGTACGTATTGCAACTCACTGCTTTAACTTTAAAGTATTTAACTGTATAGCGAAGAGCATCAACAACTTTAAAAAAGTCTGTGTCGCAAAAAAGGAATTTTGCGATTGAATAATTCGGATCCCCGATAATATTTAAAACGGCTGCTGGAACGTCCTTTCCCAATGAAATAGTCGTGATATAGCGCTATGTACGTGTCAACGCTCATCTATTAGAGCTGACTGCTTTGTCGGTTCAAACCAAGTCAGTTAGAAATCATTTTCGTGAGGGGCGAAATTTCCATATTGACGTGTCACAAATTGTGGTGTTTTCCATCGCCGCCGTTAAATACAATCAGGGTTCCCGATTCTAATTACAAATGCCTTCTTTTAGAACAAATAAGCAGTTTTTAGCATTACTTTACAGGACATAGTTTACTGGACAATACCACACAACTACTGCAAAATTTCCTAAAAAAATAACATTGGGGCGCTTTTCAAAAAAAATGTGCTCTTATTGATTTAGTTGATACTACACTTTCATTTTGTCATTAAAAGTCTCGTGATATTGGCACAATGAAATGTGGCATAATGATATTTTTATCGATGATTGTTTTGAAAAGAATCACCCTAGTCCAATCCCAGCATTTCCCTTTGTTGCAATCCAAATCAAGGATTAAAAATTAATTACACCAAGTTTTAAACATTTTGAAATATCAAACATTTTATCTAAATAGGTTTGAGTATAACATAATGAATCCTTTTGAAGTTTTGATTTATTACAATTGGATTTCCTAGTTGTGCAATATTTTTGTTCATTTACTGTTAATTTTCTTGCGTATGCAAGGAAAACAAAATGTAGTACATAAAACAAATACAACAAATGTTTCCGTTAACGCGGAACCGCGGGAACGTTTTAATATAACGCAGAAATGAAGAAAGTTAGAAAGCTCGATGTTGGACGGAATGGAAGAAAGATAGAGCTTTTTATTCTGGGTCACTAATTGTAGTGGAATAAACACAAGTGTTTATATAGATGCTTGATTCATTCCCTTTACATATCGGTTTTGTTAAAAATAACGACGAAAATAGCCCGTGATTTAAAAAAAACTGGGTCAAAAGAAAAAGAAAAAAAGCCTCAAGTGATAAAGAGTAAATGATTGGGATATTGACTCTCGGGAGTGGAATCTCTGCGTGCACATCAATATTACGTGTGGCTGCACTTCAATTTATGTCCTAGCTCATTAGAGACAATATCAGAAGCCAAAGGTATTTATCAACACCACAAGAGAATTCAATGAGCTAAATGGCACATGAGAATATTACTAGTCAAAAACGTGTCTTATTTGACTAATTAAAAATTAGTCCTGCCCAATCGTTGTTTTTATCATTCATACTAAGTACTTCATGCTGGAAACATGTTTGCATGCTGGAATATAACCTTCCCATATTATTAACATTTTTCATGATTAACAAAATATTTCATTACCTCTAACTTTACACTTTAAAATGGACAATTACTTACTGACGCATTTTAATTTGTCAAATGCACAAATTAATTGGACTAATTAAAGACTACTTCCAACTCACCAAATGACTAGAATTGTGCAGCACAAAAATGACGAGTAAGTACACATTGGTTCTTTGCTAGCTTCGTCTTTTGACGAGTCTTGTAATTAAAAAGTCCTATTCAAGTTGTATAAATACTTGTAATTATGACATCTTTAAAACATTCTTTTCATTTATCAAACAAACTTTTTAGCACTATTTTGGGGATTATAAAAACTAGCGGGAGCCCGCGCTTCGGCGCGTGCTCCCGCTAGCTGAGTGAACGATCACTGAAATGGAAGCGATCACTGAAACGAAGCGATCATTTTTTTGTTTTTTTTTTGGGATGTTGGAACAGAAGCGATGACTGAAGGACAGTGTCCTGTCTTTCCTGTAGTTTGCAACTCCCCGCTGTCCTCACATTTCTGTCGTGCAAGAATGCGTACCCACAAAAAAATAGTGATTTATTCTTCACGTTTCTTGCACGACAGAAATGTGAGGACACAGTAGTTGGTACAACCGCTGAAATATACGGATTCGTGCACGACAGAAATTTGAGGACACAGGGAGTTGGGACAACCGCTGAAAATATACAGAATGATCACACGGAAACGGGGGGGGGTGGGGGGCGAAGCGACCACTGAACGAAGGTGTCCTGTCTTCCTGTAGTTGCGCAAATAACAACTTCGTACATGTTGCACTCGCAACCCGAATTGCACGGGGCAGTGTTTTCTTTTTCCTAATTTGTTGTCTGTTAATCCCTCCTACCCTGCGCCGTTACCCTGTGTTCCAGCACTTCGTATTCTATTAATGTCACGCAACTGATTATAATTAAGGCTTAATTTAATTGTTCTGCTCATTTTTTTTTCTTACAAAACTTCATCACCCTAGGCCCCTTCTCTAAAACCAATTTTTACCCTTTTGTCTTCTAATCTCTCTCTCTCCTCGCTCGCTCTCACCCATAATACCTTACGATTTCCATAGCTGTCGTGCATGAAACTTGAGGACTAACTTACTAAAAGTGTCAGTATTGTCCGTAAAACTCCGCGCAACTTTGACCGTGCCCGCCATGCAGGGGCCCCCCCCCCCCGCCCCCCCCCCCCCCCCCCCCCCCCCCCCCCCCCCACCATGCATCGACAACTCCCTATCCCCGTGTCCTCACTTTCTGTCGTGTGCAAGAAACTTGCAAGAATAAATCCATATTTTGAAGCTCAAAACTCTCCCCTGCAATTTGACCGGTAGCAATGTAGGGCTGCACGGCAACCAAAGCAAAAACTAATGCGAACACACACCCGTAGCAACTCGCCTCTGCGTACACACCCCGGAGCAACGCGCTCTGCGTACACCACCCGTGGCAACTCGCCTCATGTATCACTGACGCAGCACGCGGTCCTCACTCTGTGACTACACAGGATACTATGGGGTTACGTAAAGTATGGGGGGGGGGGCTTCCAGTACGTATGCGTCATTGATGATGTTCGCACTCCCCGTGTCCTCGGCAGTTTCTTTCGTGCAAGATGCGTACACCCACAACAATATTGCTTTATTCTCACCGTTTCTTGCCACGACAGCAATGTGATGACACAGGTAGAATTGGGACCACCGCTGAAATATAGGTAAGTGCTCACTGAAACAGAAGCGACCCCTGAAGGAACGGTGTCATGTCTTTCCTGTAGTTCGCAAATAAACTTCGTAAATATTGCACTCGCAACCCGAATTCCACACAGGTTTTATTTTTCCTATTTGTTTTCTGTAAATCCCTCCTACCCTGTGTTCCAGCACTGCGTATTCTATTTAAGGGCACGCAACTGATTAATTAAGGCTTAAATAATGTAATTGTTATTCTCTTTTTTTTTTCTACAACAACTTCATCACCGAGGCCCTTCTCTAACATCCGTCTTCTACTCCTCTCTCCTCGCTCGCTCTCCCAGACTACTCTTATCATAGCTCCCCCGTGACGATTTACATAGCTGTCGTGCACGGAACGTTGAAGACTAAACTTACTACAAGTGTCCGTATTGTCCGTAAAACTTCGCGCAACTTTGACCGGTCCGCCATGCAGGGCCATGCATCGACAACTCTCCATCCCCGTGTCCTCACTTTCTGTTCGTGCAAGAAACGTGGAAGAATAAATCCATATATTGAAGCTCACACTCTCCCTGTCTATTTGACCGGCTCAGCAGTGTAGGGGCATGCAGCGGCAACCAAGCAAAACTAATGCGTACACACATCCGTAGCAACTCGCCTCTACGTACACACCCGTAGCACGCGCCGTCGTCGTACACCACCCGTGGCAACTCGCCTCATGTCACTGACGCAGCACGCGTCCTCACGCTGTTACTACACAGGATACTGTGGGGTTAACGTAAAAGTACGTTTGCCACAAACGTTGCGTCAGTGATGGATTTGACCAGTTTCTGTTGTTTTCACAATTTTTTCCTTGTAAGTTATCGAGTTTGGAGAAAAGCTCTCCTCCAAGAATACTTCCCATGTAAAACTATGGTGGTGACAATTTCCGCGAATGTTGACGAAAACCTGAAGGCGGGATCTAGAGACAACATATATACCAAAAATACAATTTTTTTGGGGGATTTCTTGACTTATAGTAAGAAGAGAAGATAATGTGCATTACTATATTTAATTAGTCAAACAACACTGTTTTCTAATTTAATATTCTCAGTGAAGATAAAACTATTGCACCCACCTCTTCAGACACGTTTGCGTCACCATTGACGCGTTTTTCTTGGCTTGTTGGGTACTTATTACCACTAGTAACTACTGCTACTACTTTCACCCTGCTCGTCAGGCTCCGCGTCGTTGGCAATAGTACTCCAAGGCTAGACTTATATGTTCATCGTCAGTAATATAATAAAGGAATTCTCTCTACGTGCGTTTCCATTTTTTGTACTCGTATCTTCCAGCGGTTCCGTGCTTTTACTTGTAACCTGAAATGGACAAAGAATGAACACTCCCATGATCTGAATTATGAGCCAAAGGTGATGGAGTCGTAACATATGTGGGCACGACCATCCGTTTTTGTCTTTACTGCAGAAACAACGTACTCTCCGTGCTTATACGTTATTTTTGCCCGGAATCATTGATCAATTTCATGAGACACACCTGCGTATACGATTTTTCCAGCAGGGTAGATACTGGGTTAATTTGAAACTCTGTATTGTTTCCTTGTACGAGATGTCGTAGTTCAGTGTTTTTTCAATCTGCAGCCGACTTATGTGCGATTTTCATTTTAAGTTCTTCTTAACATTAACAAACTCATCGTTGTCACACATCGTTGTCTAAACAAACGAAAACTCAGAAGTATTGCATTGAGAGAAAATCTAGCTTGCAAATAGAAATGTAAAAATAAAAACCTAACATTGCCCAAGTTGTCTCTCTCATGACCCTACACTGAAGTTTTATCTCCAATTTATATTCCTAACCAAGTACCATATCACCATTACGGGATTTATATCGAAAATAGCAATTTGAAAAGTTAAAAGATAGCAGATACAACTGAACACAATGATCAGTGACGTGTTCCTGTGTAATATTTGTATTACGCGGCCTCTGGATGTTGACTTTCTCCCATGATGCATAGGGCAACATGCCTCTCCGAGGCAATCTTCGACGGCGGAACGTATTGCGATTGCGAGAATTGAAAACGGAAATGTTTAAGAGATTTGCAGCTTTTGAATCTTCTATAATCGCTGCCAGAATTTCTCAGGCAAAATTGCAGTACGCGTAGCGTGATGTGCGCCAACCCGGAAGCACAATTAAGTTCTTGACAAGCGTCACGCGATTTGTAATTGGTCGGGTGGCGTGCGTCTATACCGCGATTTAATTTGCATAATACATTGCGTGCGTTCGGCTTGCCTGAGAAATTCTGACAGCGATTATAGGAATTCAAGACGGTGGCCACTATACTCCATAAACCTAGAAGTACAAAGTAATCAATAAACTCCCACACAAGTCTCACAAGGATTGCCTGGTATGTCGACTTATACGACCAGTAGTTTGTATATGCAGTGTAAGAGATTTGTTTTGTTCGTACATCATGCGCCGTGTCTTAAATCACGCGCGATGTCATGGATTTAGACTGCGCCTAAGCGCGTTTGGTCGTAAGACGCGACAATGCTGCGCAGCGCATCGATTAATTTACTTTGTACTTCTAGGTTTACAGAGTGTAGTACGAACAGAATGATCCGAAAATGTTTTCTTGGGTAGGTTGAAGTGATTACTGTGTCTTTTCGAATGGTTGTCGACATCAGAACGGTTTTTGAAATAGTTTTTAAAAGACGGGGGCAGTTCGTTTATGGATATAAAATATGCCCAATTCAAGGTTATACATCATTGATCGTTAAAATGTACAACAGAACAGTACATGAACAGTACATATATGTGTCAAACGTGTCAAGATTTCGTTAAATAGTACTTTGATACAGAAAGCGTATTTGAAATTCATTCGTAATATGTGCTTATTGTGGGATTTACAAGCCTGTTCACGATTGTGGAAAACCTTTTTAATATTAACAATGTTAAATGCACCATTCCTTGCTCCCTGAGACAATATCAAAAGTTAAGAATCTTTATCTTTCAACGTCCTTTACGTCGGCATCTCTGGTGAAAAATAATTATTTCTTGTTAATAAAATGTGCTGGGGTGTGTGTGTCCTCGTTATGCAAAATAACAGTTAAGCAAAATGTGAATTATGTGCAGGTAAATCGCCAAGTGCATCCAAAAAAACTAGTTTGAAGTGACAGAGTTGGAAAGAAATAATATATCTGCAGAAATGTTTTAAGGATAGATTCACACTATGATCGTATTGCAAAGAATAGATAGATTGACAGATTGTTAGCATATAATTTTGCAGAGATGATCGTGAAGTTGTACAACTTTAAAATGGATACTTACTAGCTTGCGAGTTGTCGGAATAGAAACTTTTCCGCCTTTTCATTTCATCTGCGGAGAAAAATCGTTTACAATGTCGAGATAAATGGAGAGAAAATTATTTTTATAGATAAATGGAGAGAAAATTATATTGATAGATTTTGTATTCTGTTTACAGCTCGGGTCTTTAAGTTGTAAAATTTTGAAGGAGATATCGTGCTTCAAGTCAAAAAGAATAATAAAATGTTGTTTCTATATACAACATTGTGCATCACACAGGCTTTAGGTATATTGAAAGTAGAATCGTAGTGGGCAGTTCCGTAATTATGTCAACCAAAACCAAAAAAATTGTCAAAAATTAAAAATCATCCAAATAACTTGGTTTATGTTTCATATTGAAGGCGAAAAAGGAAAGAGTTCCATATGTACCCTTTCTTTAAAATTGTACAGGAAACAGAATCCTTTATACTTATGGTCGTACACTAACAAATACCCTAACCCTAAGGCCAAAAATAAAAAAGAATTTGTTACATGTAGAACTTCAAAGAGGGGTACATATGGAACTCTTGCCACTTTTTTCTGTTTACCTGTTCAAGAATTCGTCCCAGTTTTTTAAGCGATCGATAGTGACTTTCTACTGGACACACTATCCGATTTACTGACCAGGAGTACCCTAGACATTCCACAGACACCTGTTTTTGTCCATTGACTTCTCAAGTCATGCAACGTCACCAATGCCTAACATGGCGACCTCTATAGTCAACATTTGTTAGTTAATTCTGCTAATAATGCAATCTTATTGCAGTGGATATGCGTTCTTTCGGACCACAAAGACATCTTTTAAAACATACTTAAATTAAAAATTAGCCTTAGTACACTTTAAATTGTCAGGTTTTATACTTTCAGAGATGCTTGAGATACAATTTTTCAAAATCCAAAACCCGTAACAATTTAGAAGTTCTGTGTTTTCAAAGTCTCTGAAATGTACGACCGCAACTGCGAAATTGCCCTAGTGTAAATTAACACGCGTTATTTTATTCTTAAAAGTAAATACTGTATCGCTAATACAAAACACCATGCGCTATTCTTCATTTAGGTTTTGGGTTTTCGATTTTGTTCACTAAAGATGATACACTAGATTACTTGATTTGATGAAAGTATAAAGTTACCTTAATTCTTTCGAATTTTCTAAAAAGTTCATTTAAATGAGTAATTCTAGTTAATGAGTGGCATTTGATTTAATACACCGAGTTTATAGACGCATCGGGTACGACGCAAATATATATTTAGGGGCGTAGCCAGCGGGGTGGTAGAGGGGTCAGAGTGCCCCTTTACGGAAGAGAGTGATATTCATGATAAATAGTCCTTTTGCCTTACGACCTGGACATTTTCTCTTGTGTTCCGGAAGAGTTTTTGCAACTACCGGGAACTTGCCCCTGAGCGGAACCAAGGGCTGGCTACGCGCCTGGTATAAATTACTTTATATCAGTTTTGATTGAAAAATAATCTATACGGGTGCATCCTAACAGAAAGGGTTCTCAAAGTTAAAATATTGATTATTCTATTCAAGTGAGTAGGTAGCTTCATTCAGACCCTTCAAATCTTAAAGTTGATTTAGATATCACTGAAATAAAATGGTAAATGATTAAACAACTTACCTTTGAAAAGATTGGGAACCACTTTGTACACTAGATTCTGTAACGTCTTGTCTGGTCTGGTAAAGAAGAAAATCATGAGAATTGACCAATTAAGTCCAATCATTAAAAGGTGATAATGCAGCTAATATATTGGATATATCTTGCTTACTTTTATGTGAGAGCGTGGCCTAGCGGTTAGGGTGCTTGCCTCTGGCGCAATTTACCATCAAAATCCCGGGTTCGAATCCCGGTGGGGTCGTGGCACATGCTGGGATTTATTCGGTCACTATCATTCTGGATTTCACATCTGTATACCAGCTATTGATTAAGATACGAATACCGCTCTCCTCCTGTTTCACTTGAATTGGGCAAATGGATCATAAAGCATCCCGTCTTCGGAGGGGACGTTAACCGTCGGTCCCGTTTACAGAGAGTCCAACTGTACATGTACATCGCAGTCCGTGTCGAATAAGAGTATGGTGGTAACCCTGACTGTTCTCAATCCGCCCCATTCTCAAATAGCGGGCCATGATAGGACCGTCCGTATCATTGATACATGCGGCCCCGGATGCAGGCACACTAGCTTGACAAATCCTGACAGTACCACCACAAAAGCCATACCAATGACTTGTGTGATACGAGCAAACAAAGCAACCAAACATACCCTTTGGCTCAACGCTTAATTATTCGAGGTGTTTAGTTTGTTGATTTCATAATTAAAGGATTGGTACCTGTGCCATTAAACTATGACCTTGTTTACTTGCTAGTCAGGATAGCAACACGATGATTTCATTATGTCGCTTTGTCTGATCTGGCATTAGGGTTCAGTCCTCCACAATTTCCCTAAGAAATTCAAGCGCTCCATAGATGGTCGCAAACGAATTCTACAACGGTACGCTTGAAGTGTATTTTTGAAATCTTTGCCTCGTATCCGCACCGCGTCCATTTATTGTGTGTAATCATTTCAGATTGTTGGGATACAGAGGAAAAACGTTCAATTAACTGCTATTTCTCACTTTTATTTCAGCACTTATACATCGAACAATTTTTTTTTTTTTATTATTATTAATATCATTATATACATTTCTCATTAATCATGCCTCAGAAAACAAATCCATTTTTTACAAATTCAAACCAAACTCACACGTCAGCCAACCTTCCACGAACCATTAGATTATAGATACCAGGTTTGCCCCTATAGATTGCAACATTTCACTAAACCTGTAATGCAAGTGGCGTAACCAGCTTTTTTTCGGGGGGGGGGGCACTATATTTTCAGGGGAAGCACAGGGGCGGATCAGGGGAAGTTGCAACTTACTATAGCGTTCCCCGTGCGTAAAGGCCATTTTTATACATCTACAATGCTTCCGGTGCCTTACATTCGCACCTTAATCCGCCCTGAGCATATCTTAACATTTGTTAGTATATGCCTGTGTTGTTTACAATGTAAATTGGCACATGTGCAGAAATCACTAATTTTTCAGTGGGGGGGGGAAATTCTCCACAAGGGGGAAGCTAGGGTGCATCTGCCTCCCCAGGCCCCCTCTGGTTTACGCCTCTGCCTATATTTTATTAAAATAAGAAATAAACCTGTGTGGCTTTTACCTGATATTAAAAAAACGGCTTTTGTTTACATGAACTTTGACATCGCATATTGGGCATTTCTCGATCCTTTTCAAGGTATTTTATGATACAGGCTCGACAATCTGGAAGAAACAACAGGACAATGACACGCAAATTTACTACGGAAAATATTTCGCACAACAGGGAGCCTTAGATAGTGTTGATATTTAATTTCTTATAACATGTTAGGATGCCAAATCTATCATAACACATCAATCAAATTACTGCGCAAGATGTCATTTGCAATATTAGCCAAAGCAAAAGGAGCAATTCAAACGTTCAAACAGTGAAATAAAATAGGCGTGAAAAAACATAATTCGTACAAAATTATATTAGCCGGAAAATATTTATGCTGGCTTAAAATCTTAATTAAACACCGTATCTTCGACCCTGAGTACTAATAGAGTACCAACGAAACGTAGTTCAGGCAACCGTATCTGTAACATTCACGAATACGTGAATAAAATTTACTCGTATCCATTTCAGATTTTCAACTGTGTATGTACAGTTCAGTCAAGTGAGGGAGCCCCACCCAAATGGTCATAACATAATATAACATGATTATCATGTACATGCACTGCACATTAATTAACCTTAAACTGCTGCAACTACTGTGATTTAAGTAGGACATTGATACCAAAATTATAGTTAAGGCATTGAATTACATTCGCCTGTTTGTTCACTTTATAGTGACAAGTTAAAAAAAAATGTCGCGTACAGCAAGGGGACAAAAATTGCAACCCGTTACAGCCACATTTTCTGGCAAATCAGTATGATAACATATTAAGGTACTGCATAGACCTCTGTAAGAAACCTTCTTTACCGGGTCTCATTTTAACACATGTATGTTACTGATTCGAATGACTCCAAGTCTGCTATTCTCTTGCACAGATTTTTTCATTGCGCACAATCACTTATATCATGATCTACCCAATAAAGTTGCTAACTCTATCCTTTATCCTTTGCTGCCCAAAAGCATGATAAAAGCACTTTTCCTTTTAATCTTGCTATTAATTTGCACCAATGTATCAAATCTTATTTAGACTTGCAAAAATTTAACTACCGATACAAATTCAATGGCTCAAATTCTTAAATGCTCTATATGATGTGTCTTCAATGATATTTAAGGGGATGGGTCTGCATTGGTAAATAAATGTGTTTTTCATTAATTTTGCCAATTCGAAGTACATACCTATTTTCCAAATTAAAGTAATTAAATTACTGGGGTAATGATTTTTTAATGTATTTTATTGTTTTCTCACCCTGCGATATTCAACATTTAATATTAAAAATTAATTCAGGACAATGGTGCACCGATTCGATGATTCTTTCATAATAATTAATGATAATTCAGTATAAAGGAAATTTAAAAAACAAATCAATTTTTTCACATCAAAAGCTCCTCAATTTTTTCTAAAGGTTTTCGATGTCTATAACTCGTTTCGTAAAATACGCAAACACCAAACGAGAACGAACGTAACCAGAGAACGCTACATGCTATGCAACATGAATTTGCACCATATTTGAAGCAACATCTAGGGGGCTAGTGGGAACCAGAAGGCCGAGGTTCAAAATTGTGTTCCAATTCAAATTACGCCATGAAATTACGTTATTGGTCGATTGCCGGTTCCCATGGCAACGGTATCAAAAATCCGGCTTCATGTTCACTGCGTATTAACCCTCTGCACATGCCACCCAAGTTTCGTCCAGTACTTGTTTAGTTATTTTAGTTACGTTCGTTCTAGTGTTTAGCCAATCAGCCTTACTGATTACCATGGCAACCAGAGCAAAAATTGACATGAATTTAAAACTTTGTGACATGGGCTGCAATATGATGTGGAACATGTATATACCACTATTTAGGAAAATTAAGCAAAACCACTTCAAAGTTCACTGCTTCAACCCCATACTCCCCCCTTACCATTTTGTTTTCGATGACCCTGGCATATTCTTTTGTGTTTCTTTAAGGCTTTGTTTTCAATAATATCCTTTAGCGTATTTAGATGATCTTTAACTTGATTTTTTAACACCATTAACATGATTTGTGTACCTACTAATCGATCATCCATGTATCTGTCAATGTATATAAACTGTAATAGGAAAGACTAATTATTTAAAGTCACAATTACTCCCCTTTAACCTTGTTAATTTTTTTTTTGCATTTTATAATGCGTATACCAGTGTCTTACACCATAAACCGAAAACGCTGTATTTATTTACACTTGTTTTCTATCTGCGCGGATATAAATTTAAGCATGCTTCCTATCAGGGCCTCAGGCAAGTTTAGTTTTTGGTTGCTTTTTCTACTCTATTGGCTCTAGACATTTCTTGTAGTTCTCGGTAAGTGAAACTAAACCATCAAGTGCAAATTTATGATTTTTTTTCAAGACAAAACACATTTTGCCCGCTATGAATTTCGTACAATTTACACAGTGTGGGAGTTAGTGGAATCGAAGTCCAACTTAGTTGTCAAACGTGTATGGCCGTTGATATGTTTTGTTCGATTTTGATTTTGTCATAATAATGATACATTTTAAAGTCTGTGTCTAAAAAATAGGACGATGCTGTATGCCTCAGCTCAGGTCCCTTTGAAGTGCGAACAGATTGTTGGTTCTTATAACATGCGAACAAGATTATAATTAAGCGTCAAACTAACCTTCCGGCACTGATTAAAAAAGGTCAACAGACATTTGGCGAATAAGGTTTTTTTTTATGGAACATACATGAACAAGTAAATCCACAACTTTGGGTATTCTTGATTTACTCAATAAGTACAAATAATTGGCTTAGTTTATAACGTCTAACCGTGCCAGAATTACGACTTTCTGCGCTACAACTTGAGCAGTTTTTGAATGCAACAAAGTCGATCTGCGCTCACACCTTTTTCCTTCGCGTTTTCACGTATCAAAATCCTTGCCTAATTCAGCCTTGGAACTTAATAAAAGTAAAATAATTCCATAACGCAGGAAACTTGTCTACTTTCATCCTGGCAAAGTTTTTTTTATCTAAGTATTTACACTATTTACTACTTCAGGAAACCCAAAAAATACACGGACATGTAAAAAAGGACTTTTGGTACATTAACGAAGACACTGAAATAACAAGCAAGCGTCAGGCACTTAACCTGAAATGGGTGAACCATAGCTGCACTAATAATATTAAAATAGTTCATTGACACATGAGGCGACGTTGCAATCCATCTGCTCTTAAAATTAAATGCGTCATGCCATGAAGTGCTTTAATTTTAATTCAATCGCTGATGCTATTATTTACTTTAAAAACATGTTTTTTCGAAATATATATTGAAAATGTGACAGATGTACAATATTAAACTGGAGCTTATGCCTTTATTATGGTATATGTTACGAAACGAAACACGCTTACTGTAACCATTAGACTACAAACGTTTTATTCCAATCCATCATGTTGATGCATACTGAATAAAAACAAAACAATAGTGGCACTGTGCCTCTTCTCAATTACAGTAGGCTAAAAAATTAGTACAACCAGATTTCTACTACCACGCAAAAAATCACTTAAAATAGCTTCAACCACAAACCTTTATTAGTAGCTCTCACATCACAATCCTAACGCATATGCTGTATTATTTCTCTGTCCATGACTGTTTGCCTTGTAGATATATTGTTAGGGCAGACAATTCAATAGTTTTATTTTATCCTATTAATAAAAGCAATTGTACAATTATTAATCTCTCATGGTGTACAGTGCTAGAGGCATTTTGGATTGTGCGCTATATATAGTATGTCTGTTATTATTATAGAGTTTTATTATTTATACAAGTGATTTATACAAGTGGTTCGAAATTTGACTAGCAGTCTTTTGTAACACTCCAAATATCTTTTGCAGGCCTTTTCCACAACAAAAACTCCAATATCATATTACTTCATTTGAATATAAATACAAAAAAACTAAAAAATCAATAAAATAACAAAATATTTCATTTTTTAAAGGTGTGAAACTAAAACTGACAATACCTACAAATGGGAATATATTCAAGGAAACTAAAATATAATTAAGTACAATGAAATAACAATGAGTAAACAAGCTAAATTGAGCAAAATAATTGTTGTGGCCAATTATTCATGATAATTGCTAAGAGTAACACTCCCAGCTGGTCTCGTTCCTGTTGTTAAATAGTAATTAAAACGCTTAATTATTTTGAAAAAGACTTTTGTCACCAAGAGAATAGTCAACAACAATTAGTATCCATTATTTTTTGGCATGGACTTGTTATATGGTATCCTGATTTTTCAAAATAATATACAATAAAACTTGAAATAAAAATTTTATCATTGTAAAAATTTATTATGGAAAATGTTTCTACTATTTGTTTTTTTTTGTTACTCGCACTATTGTTATTAATTCGTATGTTCTCTCTAAATAACTCTTTAGAATAGTTTCTCTCATAGTCCGCAGTCACAGACTTATTTTGAAAATGCAGTGATGCAGTGATCAAATTGCATCTGTCCTGCTTTCTAGTTTTTGGTATCTTAACACTAAGTGGACAAGGGTGTCCTTGGGACCCGCAAAATAATTCTTGCCAGTTTTACGACTGACGATATATTTGTTCCGACTCATGTTCCTTGCATTTGTCTAACTTTTGGATACGCATCTTTTCATGAAAAAATTGAAATCTATCGCCCCATTAATTAAATAATTAGTGCGGATCCTAGGAACCTGTTCCCCCTGTCCACCAACGGGAGTGTCAGTAGAAAAAAATAATCAAAACCAGTAATCATAAATACTTCCTGTTTAAGTATTTACATATTCGTGTAATTAAACGATAAATATAAAATTCAGTTAACCCTTTGCGATGATTAGCTTAATTTGTTTTTAATGTGCAAGACTTCGCAATGTGTTGAAAAACACGAGTAAGACCCACTTGGATGAAAGCCTTTGAGGTAATTCAATTTGAGTGTTTCAATCAATTATAAGCGCGTATAATGTGCGTATATGCGGTCGTATGATCAACTGCTGAGGATTTAACAAACACTATTTTTTAAAAACACTAAATATCGTCCCGTGAATTTGGATTGTCTGTTTTTTTAATACTCGCCCTGTCATTTCGATATTTGAACGAACAAAATATACTGTATATGATGTGTACAAACTTAATCATATGCCCTATCATATAACCATTGAGGTAAGTTTCCTTAGTATGCAAGCGTTTGTCTGTGTGCGTAAAGCACTTTGGTTGCAGAGGCGCATATTGCCGCAATAAACATGGTCATTGGAACAATGTTAGTATTAGATAACCTTTAAACCTTTTTCTACGAACCCCTCAAATGATGTGCCTGTTTGAAAACAGCTGTTTTTCATCTCTGAAATGTCGATTTACGCATTTTAAACCTCATGAACTCAGTTTTTTTACAGTCTAAGTGACCAATTCCTAAACGATCATTGTAATCATGTGAATACTCGTCGTCCACTTTTGAAAGTGTGTTAGAAGCATTGAGCAGTGACCTCTATTGACCCATAGATCGCATTTCGCCTCTCACCACACATTACTTACTTTTCACAAAATCAATTTGATGAATATAGATTTCTATGGAAGAATCATTTTATGTTTGATCAACGACCTGTAAATGACCTATGACCTCAAATTTGTGAACACAATTATGTCTCCCATCCACTGATTATTAAACGAAAGGAATTTAACAAAAAATACATCGATGACAAGAGAAGAATGTACAAAGTGTGGATAAATACAGACACGCGGATAAATACACAGGCACAGCATTATGACATAAGGCGTGCCAAAAACTCCCCTTTTTAAATTATTTGTAGATGCAATATCAAACTTAGGCAAGAGTTCCATATGTACCCCCCTCATATATTTACATGCAACATAAAATTTAATTATTTTAGCTGTTTATTCCGTTTTTGATGAAAGAAGGCCAATATTAAAATAAATTTTGTATCATGTAAATATATATGAGGGGGGTACATATGGAACTCTTTCCCAAACTTAACTTTAGGCTCAAGAGAAAGTGAAAGTAAGGAAAAGAAAACCTGTTCCAGGTTTCTTACTGCGACTTAATTCAAAAGGGAGATTTCACTCTTTCAAAATTAATGTCAAGCGTTAACTTACAGGAGTGCAGACACTCTATAATAGTGGTAGCATCGACCAGATAACCGCTGCATAAGACACACATCAAATGTGGGTTCAGCTCCGTGATCTTCATCCGCGTAGAACGAGGCATTCCACCAGTCTATAAAACATCAGATAGTTACAATTAAATAAAAAATAAAAAGATTGAGAAACTTTGTTATAAAGGTTTGAGAACAGGTCGCAGGGCTAACCGTATCAAAAGTTTTCAAAATGTTTAACTTCTTAACTAACAAGTTCGCATCAATATGAAATATTTATTTCTAATAAAGAAAGGGAGAAAAAGAAAAGACGTAAAAGAAAACAAGTGTCTCAAGGTTCGCTTTTGTAGAATCAAATAGTCGCAATGTACAAAGTGTGCCAAACTTATCTTTGAATGTAGTTGTGTAACTTAAATGTTATAGTAAACATAAAATTAAATTTCAGAA
Organism: Ophioderma brevispina; assembly: GCA_023653785.1. Classification (NCBI taxonomy): domain Eukaryota; kingdom Metazoa; phylum Echinodermata; class Ophiuroidea; order Amphilepidida; family Ophiodermatidae; genus Ophioderma; species Ophioderma brevispina. The sequence continues at coordinate 48,651 of JAMKCH010001831.1, forward strand.
ATGGTAATTTTTATCTACTCTTTTTGTTTAATTCTTATCCAGTTTGGGGTATGGGTTTTGAAACAATGGCCCTTTTGTAACAATGCCTTTTTCCTCAATAAAAATGCAAACAGTTAGTTGCATTGCGTTGACGCGTTGCTTAAGACATTCTAAAATCAGGTGAACCAATCCGATTGAGTTTCACAATTTGTGGAAAAACAATGATGAATGACATTTCAAGCGTCAAAATGAGGAGAATGTTTTCGCAAAAATAGTTTCCTTAAAAAGGTTTTCATTGATATTTTTTAAACATGGTTTTATTCGCAATTATGTTGCTAGAAATTTGATTCACATTTATCTTCTAGCTTCGTGTGGTATTTTCATCGACTATATACATCAGATCTCTTTATAGTTCTCGAGAAAAAAATATTCATAATCAACATTATCCCCGTAAGTTTCAATTGCCGAACCTGAAATTGCTAAAGTAGCACTAAGAGTTCAGCGAAATACTATGTTTTCAAAACTATAGTGACACAAATTGAATGAAAATTTCACAGTGGATAGAAGGGACGCGAATGGGCAGTTCGTTTCTGAAATTTATATTGCAAATTTACTGGTGTTGAAGTCATACAAGCCTTGAGGAAAAGTGCTAAAAGATAATTGGGCAATGCCTTATCCTTTATTAGAACTATACACTGTTTAAATGTGCATTAAAATAACGGCGTTTTGACTGGCAGCCGGGACTCACAACAGTTAAAACGACGTTTTTTACCGTTATTTACACGGGTTTTTTGAGTCCCTTTTTACAGTTATTTGCACGTTTCGAGTCCCAGCTGACAGTCAAAACGACATTTTTTAAGAACATTTTTAACAGTGTATATTTCAAGCTGGGGAAAATTCATCTACTCTGTTAATTAACAATCCATCATAGCTTTGAAACAAACCAGTTGAACAGACTTTGAATTTGTATTGATGGGATTACAAAATAATAGTTGCGTTTAAGATGTGACAATTACACTAACCGCCTTTCTAAATTGTTGGCCAATTCACCAATTATGCTAATAATGTATTCTGCGCAGTAAAAAGTATGAGAGAATCTTATTTCACTGTAATCGACTCTTGGTGAGGTTCGAAAGGTATTTGTTTCAATATCATACACTTCATCTACATAAATTGAAAATGGTCCAAAGACATGTATTAATTAGGATTTTTCACTTGAATATCTAAATAAATGGGGCTAAAGGATGTCTATTATTAGTAAGGCGATACCCAGCGACACTATTCGACTGAACCATTCATGTGCAGCCAAAATGGGACTTTCCTTGTCGAGGCATTGGTAATGGAAACCATTTCATTTGTTCCATACGGCGCAGCTGCCACTCGAAAATAGTAATTGACAAAAAACAATTTCAAACGGTCAGTGGTTTAGCAGAATAAAAAACTAATGAATTTTGAAAATCGCAAGCACCGTGTACTCGGATACAAGTCTGGACTATGGGGTTCGTTTACCAAAATTGGTTCATGGTGATTTAATGGAAACTCGAGCTCTATCAAAATTTTTGTAATTACTGTCAGGGTCAAAGCCAATAGTTTCCCTTCAAATATGAATCTTAAGACTTTTTGAGAAGTATTATTCTGTACTTAACTTTTGGGCGCAATACCTCAAATTAAATACTATATACCACCATTGACGCCCAGCTCCATGTGCTCGTGTCTATACATCGTTCTTCGTCGGTCTACTGTTCATTAGAGTGCATATCAATAAATAGGAATGTTTATTTACTTTTGGCCATATTCCAATTGTGTTCCATTTAACTTAAAAAAGAGCCAAGACCTTTTGAACATGGTTGATGGAAGTTTTCCGACCCAACTGACACTTTTTTTTAATTACTCCATTACCTTCCCGTTAATTCTATGGAAAGTGCATATAAAACGAAAAAATAAACTTGTGATTTTATTTTGGCAATAATAAAGTATCAAATATAAGTATATGTATGAGTCGCGGTTATCCCTCGTATTTTCAATACTATTTTAGTTCTAGCTCTTATTTTGACAAGAAAACATTTAAAAAAAGCAATTGAAGGGGTCTAAACGAAAGGCGTGTAAGAATTACTTTCAATTTCTTATTAAGGTAATGGTGGTATATATTATATTTAATGCAGAATAACTATGATGAAACCTTTTCACGAGTTTATGATTTTGACCGTTTTGATGAGATACAAAGGTCATAGTGGAGTCACCTAATTCCATCAAATATAAACAAGCCTTATTTCAGGTCGAATGGAACACAATTGCACCATAAAACAAATTTTAATTTAGTGATCAGAGTGGTAGATAAGCTATTCTTTTAAAAAGGAAAACAAGACAAATATTTTCCTCAAAATCAGTGCTTTCCCGGCCAAGTCTCGTAGAATCATTTCATAAGCACATGAGAATTCACCCGGGGAATTAACGCACTTTTAAAAACTCGTAATGTTCATTTTGACGCAATGAGCTTACACACCTCCATGCTCTATGCATATGTATGAATCAGACATCAGTAACTTACTTATAGGTGTCGCGTCTCCTTAAACACCACGCTCACTTAATTGCTTCTTGAAGTTGATCATGTTGAAACATGAAACACACATCGTTCGTCTGCGTGTGTTTGTGTGTGCGTTAGTTGGGGTGTTTTTTTCCGGGTGTTTGTTTTAGCACAACATACTGCGACATAGGAGCTCATAGGATCTACGACTATAAAGGCTCCAGTACTGGATACACTCAAAAATGATAAACATTACTACTTTTTAGTAGCTGATTTGAATAGTAACGATTAACAATTTCTCCAGATACGGCCTGGAAATTTGGAATGTTGGAAAGCTGTTTGCTTACGATCCTCTATACAAGCGTCATTTTGTTTATTTGTGGTGGTGGTTTTGTTTAGTTTCATAATATATCCTTGATAATAGAAATGCCTTCCCACTTGTTGTTTGATGCTTACATTTGGCATATTCTCCCTATACAATCTGAAATTTTGATATAACATTTTAATGCAATCATAGCATTCGTGTCAAGTTTATTTTTTCAATTTGTATCTGTACTGTATCCGAGATCCAACGAAGGCTTCTCACACGAATTGTTCGTTTATAACCCCTATAGCAATATGTCAAATTGCGTGCGTGACGTTCATATTAATTCTCTTCAATTGCGACATAAACATAGGCTTCACAGGTAATGCACAATGTACACTTTGATTTTATTCAAAAAATAGAGTCGTATGTATATTACTAAACAGTTGTGGTACAAACTGTTTCAACACTCCGGGAAAATATTCACACGTATAGGACACACAACCTTGATACGGTTGACTGAAATTGTCGTTTGAAAGATCAGTTGAAAAATGTCGCTCTTTATTCAGATATTTATAGGGCAGTGTAGGCTATCTGCATCACTGCACCCGGCAATGGGTGCTGCTGGCATAAATACGCTGTGCGTGACCAAGCCGTGGTTTTGATGAGTTTCGAATTCGCACTGCGGGCTATGGGGAGACTATCACCGCCTGAAGGAAGGGTGCTGGGTTAAGTATAGCGTCGGATTAAGAGGAAATTTCACATTTTTAAAAGCCCATCTAATCAGTTATTTTAACACTTCAGCATACATCTTTCGCAGAACTAGCGAACAATACCAATAAATTCAAACGGAAAATTGTAATTTTCAGGACCTTTTGTATGGGCCAACTTGAGTAATAATTTTGTTTGGTAATTTTATTTTTTTATATTTATTTATTTTTATTCATATTTTTATTTTTTGCGTTATTAAGAGAACTCTGTTCTTTGTAATTTACATGTTATTAAAATGTAATTTAAGATTAGCCACATGTATGGAACAATATTTACAAGTCAGCGAATGAATGAGCTTTGTTTTGTCCACGGTATTAATACAATATACGTCAAAAGAGCTCAACATCGTGATAATGGAGCAAATTGGCCAAGACAGATTGTGACACCAACATGATGAAAGCTGATTTTGGTATGCTATGAAGTAAGTCTAATTAACTGTCTCGCGATGTCACTTGCGTTTACATAAACAAGAAATCAACGGAACCGAAAGATCAAAGCGCATCGAGCCGATCCTGAGGTGCCGTGCAGTACGATATGCGTTTGGAGCCATTTTGTTTACGAAACTGCATCAGATATTTATTTTAAAGTCAATAATGGAAAATTTTTGAATTTCATTTGTGTCAGAATGCATTTCTATCATAATTTGTTATCTCTTCGAGACAAATGCCTTGAAAACACAGCCCATTTCGTTTAATTGGATTAAAGTTGGGTGACCCGATCGACAACCTCGTCCCCACTACTTTACTCCATGCATGGCAAAATTGAGATTTTGGTATCAGAGGAAAGTTCTATCTTTCTTCATTACTCCAGTGAAATTCCGACAAGGCCAATTTAGTACACCTTTCTGCTTCCGAGAAATATAACATTATTAGTATGTAATATATAATACATTGGACTTACCGGGACTTTCCCCAATTTTATCATTGCACTATTTGCAAATCGGAGAAATATAAACAAATTTTTCATCACCTTAAAATTATTTTTATTACTGCTGAAAGTTTCATATTCCCATATCCAATGTTGTTCATTTCTGATCTATTCAGCAATTCAGCATTGTACACTGCCTGCTTTTGACACGTTAAGCCGTTGCTCCTAGCAGGTTAACTCTTTCAGCTTTTCAGCTCCTAACAGGTTAACTCTTTTTTTATTTTCTTATTTATTGATTGATGCGGGCAAACCAGGTGCGTTATTCAAGTATTGGTCTACAATATTTTGTTGTTAACGTTATTACGAACAGACTACGGAAATAAAGCGGTTACTGTGTAATTCATTGAGTAACGATAGGAGGTGATTGATTATAGTATAATCTACGTTGCATATGATATCGTTGAGCCTGAACGTGAAATCCTTCTACGAAGTAAATTATTTATATTTTGCGGAAATTATCCTCGCTATGATTTCAGTTATGCCCAAAATTCACAAACATTTTTAATTTTTTTGCCAAATTACTTTGCCTACACAATTCTAAATATCTCTCGCTCCTCCTAAATCTTTGGCGTGTTTTTCCATTGTTTCTCCATTAACTGCTGCAAATTAAATGATTGACCACATTGCTGATGAAATGCACACACATATGTTCTGTAAAAAATACACAAGTTATGTAAACATAATATCTCATAGTAATACTATTTTTTCATAATTCTGTACACAAACATTACTTAATATAGAATTTTATTTATTGGTAACTCCATAAATAAGTAGGTAAACAAAAGCATAATTTTACTTAATTTACGTAAAACTATACTTAAAGACACTATCAGTGATTTGCTAAATCAGCAAATCGAAAAAATCATCAAAAAACAGATTTTTGCATGTATGCAACAAGTACAGGTATCCTAACATACCCTGCAAATGATAAGACCAGAAGCAACCTAATAAGGACAGAATCGGAGATTTTAGTCATTACTGTCCGAACGGACACTTACTACAACACGTAATTGAATGGAGAATCGTATCTTGGAACACTGCCGTTTTCTTCCTTTTCTGTCAATTCTACAGCTGGAAAAGGTAACTTATGAGAATTCTATAGACTCCTTCACTTTGAAGCTATTCCTGCAAATTTCAAATATTTTTCAAATCACTGATAGTGTCTTTAATTCAGGCAAAACTTTTACAATACTGTGTGAATTCATTTGTGCTTCAATAATGTGTAATTTACGTATCCTCGTCAATTATTTTCTGTGTGTAAAGCGTGTTATTATGTACATTTTACCTATTTTATAAGGTTCCTATATGCTTACATATTGTGTAATGTTTTGTGGGGTATACGTAAAATATATATTATATATATTGTTTTCAATTAAAAAAAAAAAGGATCAAAAACTTAATATATATTGATATGGTATCATGATCCCCGAAAATGCGACAGTTCCCCTGTTAGCGAATATTGAACCATCAACGTTTCGCTTTTCACAATTCACGCTAATTGAGTTTGGACATTCATTTTGTCGTCAGCTGTACTCAGCCTTCAGCATTCGACGCGCGTATCAGCTGTTGTGATAAGACATACCGCGTCTCAGAACATTGCAGAATGAACACCCATTCCTGGAGCTGTTCTTAAGTTAACTGAGGAATCCTGCGTAAATGAGTAAAACGAAGTCAAGGAATGTTTTTTTTTCGTCAGGCCGAATACCGTGTAAGCTTCTGAAAAGCAAATGTTGATAACTCACAATCCAACAATTACAAATAGAAAATATGTTACTGCCACTTTAAAACTCCCTGCGCACGCGCTGAAGATCTTAAAATCACAATTCAGGTAAATCATCGTATTATTCTTTAAATTATGGGTTAAAATACATTAAAAATCCTATGATCCCTTAAATCCTCATGATTGAAAAGAACATATTACAGTTTATAATACCAAGATATAGTTTTCTAACCTTTGTTATCTCCGGTAGATTACGTATACGTTATAACACATAAGTCAATGGCTTTTGAGATTACTTATAAAGCCATGCGAAAACACTGACCTATAAGTCCAGGCTTTTCTAGACCTCATTTGCAATCATTTCTTTAGCTGATCAAATAGGTCACACGTCAGAATCACTGTAAATTTACAAACTGACGGTAAAATTCCGTAATTTCACAGACTTTGCCTTTATCACATTTTGGAACGTGAAGTAGATATTAGTATTTACAGGATATTTCAGCATAAAATTTGTCACTGAACAAGGTACAATTTACACTTTGCAGTAAACGGTGGCATAATAACAGCAAAAAATAGTATTAAACTGATTTTACAGTCCTATATTTACGGTAATTCCATCACAAAAATGCCATTTATAGCAAAGGAAATGCACAAATCTTTAAAATTACAAACATTACTAACAGTGAATGCAAATTTACAACGATGTCTAACAGTGTGCATGTGGAACTTTAAATTAAAAAAAAGGAAACTGATAGGTCCGAGTGTCCTGTATGGTCCGAGATTATTACCATGAGAAGACATATACTAGGTCACACATACAGATAGTGCTCCTCATACTCCTAGTCTTTTTCCTAAGCAGTCATAAACAGTTTAATACAGCTACACCCCAAAATCGTTTTTAAAAGCCTATGTAGGCGCATATCTAATTTAAGAAGTTAAAATGAAATTTAATATAAACCAATTGTTTTTCTTATATTACCGGAATCCCCAGAGGGTACCATAGTTAAAATATCTGCCTTTAGGATATCTGTTCCCACAGGTTGCAATCTGTGGGACAGATTACGTAATCTGTCCCACATATTTTGCAAAGTGGGGGAACAGATTGCATAATCTGGGGAAAAATTGCATATCTGTGGGTAACAGATTGCATAATCTGTGGAACAGATTGCATAATCCGTGGGAACAGATTGCATAATCTGTGGGACAATGCATAATCCTGTGGACCAGATTTGCATAATCTTGGGCACCAGATTGCATAATTCTTGTGGGAACGATGGCCATATCTGTGGGAACAGTATTGCTATCTGTGGGACAGATTGCATAATCTTGGGGAACAGATTGCATAATCTGTGGAACAGATTCATAATCTGTGGGACAGATTGCATAATCTGTGGGAACAGATTGCATAATCTGTGGGAACAGATTGGCATAATCTGTGGAACAGATTGCATAATCGGTGGGAACATATGGCATGCATAATCTTTGGGACATATTGGCAAACTGTGGGAACAGATTGCATAATCCGTGGGAACAGATTGCATAATCTGTGGAACAGATTGCATAATCGTGGGAACATATTGCATAATCTGTGGAACATATTGCAACTGTGGGAACAGATTGCAACTGTGGGAACGTTTCATAATCTGGTGGGAACAGATTGCATAATCTGTGGGACTCAGTCATTGCAAATTGTGGGGTAAAAACAAGGATAAAATTGGACCGAGTTTTATTCCCAAGATTTATATAATCATATTTGGAACTTTGTCCATGGAGCCATTGAAACAGGATGCACATCTGTTGGTCACGATTTGATATCCTGTGGGCACAGATGCATAACAATAATCCTGTGGAACAGATTGCCATAATCTGTGGAACAGATTGCAAATCTGTGGAACAGATTTACATTCTGTGGAAACAGATTGCATAATCGTGGGAACATATTGCAAATTGTATGAAAAGATTGCAAATTTTTGGGAAAGGATTTGCAAAAATGTGGGAACGGATAAATCTAAAAGCGATATTTTAATTATAACTATGTCGCCTCTTGGACTTTCCGTACGCTATTGTTTGATTCCAAGAGATTTCAGCTTTCTTTTACATATACACTTTCACTAGCTACTACTGATGTTTGGCCTACTTGCATTTTAGGTGAAGGTATTGAAAGATGCTGGAAGAGCAAAATTTCGGTGGTACAGCTCTATAAATAAATGATACAATTGTATAGCATCGGTTACCTTATTTGAATTATGTTCAATTTTGATCTTTGGCCACTTTACACAATTAAACGGCGATTAAATCCCAAGATTAGAAGCAGCTTTAATTTTGCAGAACTCTGTAATTTTGTAGTTTCCCTGTAGAAAAAAATGATTTCACGGACAATTTTTGAAAAAATGCCTTTTATTTTATAGTAAAGAGCCCGTCATTTAGCTAAATTTTCCTCTAATTTACCAGAAATAACTTCCAACAATGTTATTTCCGTATTTCAATATTGCAGATAGACCTTATTCGCAACAGCAACTTTTCCTACCTACAGGTTGTTGGCAAACCCAGTGTGTGCCGTCGGCAATGCTTTGCTCGCAAGGCTAGCGACCACTAACAACTTGGTTGTTTTTAAATCACGAAAGCGGAGACTAGTTGTGAGCGTTTTCATTCACGGCGTTGTACCGGTTTTGCCCCACCACGACAGGAATGTGCAAGAATGAGGGTCCTTACATTAATAGATTTATAAGTTTTGTGCAATAACTTGTTAAAGGCCTGATTCAGATTTCGAAATTATTTTGTGTAGAAATTAAAAAATAAGACAACTAGAAATAAAGATAGTACCTAAAATGCTTAATTCCAATGTTTCGGATGAATCGGATGTTTCGTTGCCATGCCGTAAACATTTCATGCATAGGATAATAGTGCCATGGGATACCGTGTATAACAAAATTTCCGGATCCGGAATTTTATAACAAAATTGTGATTTTCTATATGAAAAACTTAGATTTGAGCTTAGTTATTTCACACAGTGATTATTATATGGACAAGCATTATGTGTATGCAAAAACACGATTTGTTTGAAAATTGAGTGCGCCCTCATCGGGAAATCTCTGAGTCTGCCTTTAATTTCAATAAAACAATGTAACGCCCAAACTTAAATGAATGTAATTTAATTCTATTTAAACAACTTGTTACCCAATAAAATTACACATCCGCTATTTATTTATTTTTTGTGTGTGTACACTTATAGGGGAACTTTCATTGACAACGTTTGTATGCGATTTTTATTATTTGCTAATAATCAAATAATTTGTACACGCAGTTCAGATCTTGTACACTATCTTTTGCGTGCGTATTAGAGAAATGACAATCAAAACATTACACTGCAAAGGAGCTGCCTGCTTTGAGGTTTTTTTTTTGTAAATGCATAAACGGGTATGTTCACATGATGGGGTCTTTGAACATGGATTGTTCTGTTGGAGATACTCAGTAGGAAACATGTAAAATGGACACAGTCGTAAACCCGTCGGACTTTGAACCAAAGGGCCCGCATCTGCAATGCTTCAAGTTGCATTTTTCTATTTATCGATCACCTTCTGCTACAACTCAATGCAATTGGATGTGCAAGTCCAATTTAAAAAGCTAGTAAAGGTCCGTTTATACCTTGCTGCACTGTAAGTTGCGCAGATTCGTAACCAGAATATTTTAGGGGAGGGGCGATTTTTCCAAAAGAAATGCAAGGGGGCGAATTTGGCAAAAGTGGACTTTTAACCGAAATGTTAAATTTTTCGACAAAAAAAGCATACACAGAGAAAACTGTTATTAAACAACACAGCTATGTAAAATAAACTCTATAATTAAGTAAAAACTTTACCTAAATGAATAAAATTTGTAAATTATGAATAGAGTTATTTTTACATAGTTTGTGCATTTTTTTTCTGTGTACAAAAAACTTTTTTTGGGGGGTGGGGGTAGGGGCTTTTTTAGCCCTAGTTTAGGGGTTTTGGGGCTTTTTGGAAGGGGGGCGTCCGCCCCACCGCCCTCCCCTGGTTATGGGCCTGGCGTTGCGTTGCCGATATATCGATCACTTTCTGTCTCATCTCAACTCAACTCACTGCGATTCCAGTTGAAATTAACTTTATTGCGGTAATGCGATGCAGTATGGTAGAGACTAAAAATTGGCCAACTTAACTCACCGCAGATGCAGTGAAGTATGAAAGAACCTTCTTTACTTTATCGCGGTAGTGAAACGCAGTGTTTTGCAGCAGAGTGTACATTCATCACTGCAAGCCACTACAGCAGTTACAGTACAAGTTTGAATAGGACCTTCAAAACGATGAAATTGTGAACGCAGTTCAGATCGACAGATTATATCTGGTATCAGAGTAAACCTGGTAAGAGGAAATACGTATAGGCCTATAAGTTAGAGGATCCATCATAGGTCCATTCCAATGGGACTCTTCACGCTAAGTTTTGGAACATACCGATGGTTTATGCAATGGCAACGACAAAGACGACGATTTCTTATCGTGTCAAACACGGTGGTTCTTCAAATATGATCTAGCCAGAGATATGGTTACAATGTCTGGCTGCTTCACTGAATTCCGCAAGGTCCTTGTCTGTACATTGTTGCTCCAACAGTGGGCAGACCAAAAGATGTTCCATTGTCTATGGTACTCTTCCACAACCACAGGTAGTGTAGACATGATTTGTGAGTTAACTTGCTTTGCATTGGCAACCTTTTTTTGTTTGGGAAGTTGTATTTGGTTCCATGAAATGGGAACTGGACTGGAAATGTCAGTACACTCAATTTCTTTCTAAAATGCGCTTCTTTCTCTCAAAAAATACTGAACCGTTACTTAGTGCCATCGAAGTCTACTCACGTACCAATTTCAAGTGACGACTTCTTCAATTAATTGGGACTTTCATTCATGAGAAAAAACGCTCTTACTTCCATTTCTGTAGGTAGGCAGATCCTTGTTGCTTCCATTTGCTGCAGCACATGCTTCTTGGTGGTTTTAAAAAAACGCTCAATTCGACATTAATCCTCAAACAGTATCAATGCTACACGGTACAGATTAACGTAATACTTTAAACATGTAAAGATAGTACTATTTGTTTTTTTTTTTTTTTTGTTTGCATCGTTGACAAAGAATTCCAGTAAGGGTTCGACAGGACACCAGTGGACACTATCAATAAAGCACTGCTAATTTTTCTATAAATTAGCGAAGTTGTCTGAACATTTTCTAACTCAACATGCTAATCTGCATTTAAAGGTCGAAAGCCTCCATGGGCATCTAATTCTTCATGTGTAGATCATGCCTTCATATCAGCATTGAAATATATTTCTTAGATCAAATCATATCGCTCTTATCAGATCACGACCCTGTCTTCTTTCTTCAAAGAGCCGGATCAGTTGTTTCAACATTCTACATTTTTAGCGGAAATAGCTCGCCACAATGGGTAATACATTTTGGCTAACAATTGCATAATTTTCTGCAACTGAAAGAATACCTATTTTGAAAATATTGAGGGGCTGTCCATCATGGTCATATGGGTCTAAATAAACGTGGTAAACATCATTTACCTCTCCCACCGGGTATTGGGGGCCTATTGGCTTTCTTTTCGGTTCTTGCTCCTTTGAGTTATTGCTTATCATCTATTGCGTTACCTGGGATTCAAATCGTTTATGGCCACTTGAGGGTTTAATTTAATGCCCATGATATATTCCAGTCGCGCGAGCTATTTTCTGCGCGTGAGCCTGCGTAACACTTGATCTTGGGTCAAAAATCAGGTATTGCGCACGCATCGCTCGCTGCGACTGGAGTATATCATGGGCTTAATTGTGATCACGATTCATATCATCATAACATCACTCCAAAGCACCGGTTCACCCGTTTTTGAACTACATCGAAACAACCCCACAAAACATTTGGTTTGCCAGCCTGCAATTTGTGCTGAACAGGATTGCATGATTTTCGCACTGAAAAGAATACCTATTTTGAAAATTTGAGGAGGCTGTCATCATGGTCATTGTCTGAAAATACCGTGGGTAAACATCCATTTACCTCTCTCCAAATGGGTATTGGGGGCCTATTGGCTTTCTTTTCGGTTCTTGCTCCTTTGAGTTATTCCTTATCATCTATTGCGTTACCTGGGGATTCAAATCTTTTATGGACACTTGAGGGTTTAATTTATGCCATGGCTATACTTCCACTCAGCGAGCGATTTCTTCGCGTGAGTATGCGTAACACTTGATCTTGGGTTCAAATCAGGTATTGCTCACGCCAATCGCTCGCTGCGACTGGAAGTATATCATGGGCTAATTGGAATCACATTCATATCATTCATACTCACTCCAAAGCACCGGTCACCCCGTTTTTGACTTGACAAACATCGAAACTAACCCAACAGTTTGGTGTGCCAGCCTGTAGTGCCTTGATTGGCGAGCGAGCGGGGCCCCCTTTTTTTGACCTGACCTTACACCTTATTCGTTGCAAAATAAAGTACTATTCGAGGCTCGAACAACGAAATTTTACAAAGAATAGAGACAACCTGAAGTTGCAGAGCACCGACTGACTTTGTCTAACGGTTAACATGTTAAGCCTGGTCCAACAGTATCCGACATCCTGTAATTGAGATCCCACCATATTCGCTTATGTACCTCTATAGCGCCGGACCGGAGGGTATGTATGGCGGATCCATGTTGAAGTGTATAAAATTATGTTTTTAGCAGATTTCAAAATAAGACCTCATTAAAACTTTTAAGTTTAAAAAATCAAAAAAGAGAAGAAATCCGCCTGGAACGTCTTTCACAGCAGGATCATTACTTGTAACACCATGCAAGTACAACAAATACAACTAAACACAGATATTATGGATCTCACACATTCATTTTAATATCATGGCATCGTATTCGAATTAATGAGAAAAACCACGGGGACGTACTTTCTATCCATCCAGCGGCGTTCATAATCCCATACACGATTTATACTCAATTGTACGGAGGCATCCTCCCTGGACCCAATCGTGACCTCACATAACTAAATGCTGCGATACGCAGTTTATCACGAGCTAAAATTGAACACACACACGCGCAGAACGTAATATCTTTTTTAATTTAAAAATGGACGAACCCACAATTCGTTTCATTCACTATGGTTTAAGTACGAAAAGTGTCAAAATATGCACCATTTTATTAGAATTATTGCTTTTTACCACAATCTTTAACTGTTTACTTTATGACCATATTTAAGTTTTTATGCATTATTCAAATACATGTTTACATTTAGAGAGATTTTTTCTAGATACCATTTTGAAAATGGCGAATACCAACAATTTTATAGCAACGTATCCATAAAATATCGCTTATTTTAGAACGAAGCGCTACATTTCGGAATATACCGTGAGAAAACAAACAAGGAGTGAAATTGCAAGAAAAACATGAATATCAAAATCATTGAACGAATTCACGGGTATCATGGCTATATTTACTCGATTTGTATGCAATGTCAGTTTCCCGTCTACACATTTCGATTATCGAGGTCCCTGAAATTGACCCCGCGATAAAGCATAGAGAATGGCTTTATAAAACAAATTTTAACCACGCAAATGACTGGTGAAAAGTACGACTGTAAAACGGCCACTGGTCGATAGTAACATCCTGTCATCAAATGCGTTAAGGATGAACGAATGAACGCGGAAGAAGAATTAAACGACCCTGGCAGTAATCCTTTTCACGCTATAGTAATTGCGTCAGGGAAAACAAGCCAGCTTGAAATTTTGTTTTTGACTTTGATCGGAACAGCTTGTACCAAATTGCGCTTGAATTTCACTACTTTGTAGGTTAGAAGTCACCACAATCATACGAAATTCACAAGTAAACATTACAGAGAATTTAAATTACCTTGAATTTTGGTACGGGAGGTTCCGACTCGCTCATAGGAGGCAGAAAACGGAGGTCTCTTCCTTTTCGACAGTCTTACTTCGCTTACTGCATTGGTAGCTCGCTGCCGTGTATATCAATATAGAGTGCAATGCGGCCGTATGTAGTGTGTGGCAGGCTTTGGCGTTCTCTTATGATGGTTTACTACGTTGACACGCACGACACACCGCTTTAGTTCGGGGATGATGAATAGCAGATATCAGGTCACGTGACATGAATTCCAGTCGCGAAGGCTAATGCGATAATAATACATCTATGTAAGCGTTTAATCGTGAATTTTAAGCAAATCACCTCATAATATTTTTAAAAAATGTGTCTCTTTTTAGTCGCCATAATTCGGCGTAAATAGAAAATGCCCATTTGATGCGGAAATAAGGACAAATATTTTTTCGTTTGCTTGTGATTGAAAAATGCTTAAAGAGAAATGTATGATACCTCCTGGGGAATTATCGACGGGCTTGAGCTATAGAAACGCCGTTCATAATTTACGCTGAGTTGGAGTTGTTTCGCACCGCCGATTTCGCTTGGGAATATCGGAAGAGGTAGCCGAAAGGTATATTTTGCGCGCTTTTCACAAGTACGTCACAATGCGTAATTACATAAGAATTGTTAAATTATAATGATGAGACTATCAGCATACAATGGAAGGTTTATAAAAATGATTCTTATAGGTTTATGCTAGAAAAAAATCGAAACAAAATACATTTTATCATATAGTATGACTTGATAATGGATGGATAATTTACAGGGCATGCTTTTGGCGGTATCGGGATCGTGGCGTTGACGCGTGGCGTCTCTTCGGAATATTAATTTTTTTTGCGAGAGCAAAGGGTTATTTTCGTCACCTGCCTCGCTCGTTGCGTGCAACACTATTTGGTGTTTTGCACGGACTATATCGATGATGCAGAGTGATTGAACCGACACGTATCAACTATTTACAAAGGCAAATAGTGGGCGGGAAATGTTGGTGCAAATAAATGGGGCCTAGAAAAGGGAAACTCACTAACGATACTAATATTATGACGCCCGAAAAATATGATCATGATGATAAAGCTGAGGAATGACGGTATAATAATAATGCCGGTTATAAGAACGATCTTATTTGGTATATATTTGTTTTAGTAAACCTGAGATGATTATGAACAAGATGAACGCCGACCGACCCAGAGATTATCACGATATGCTTGTTTATGATCGAAGGTCGTTTTGTCCTATTTAAGGCCTCACTATACCAACTCTGCAGCTCTAAATGAAAAATACGATTTAACGAATGAGCAACAGAAAATCATCCTGACTAAACTAATAGCCATTATCACCCAAAAGTATGTTGCTTTATTCAACATGTTTAAGGGCTCTAAATTTCTTATTTCGTTATTCATTTCCAAGTTGATGTTGTTCTGAGCACATTGACCCTCAGGCGCATGTACATTATACTTTCATTATGTTCATTATATTCATGCGGTCAATGCAATTAACAATTTTAGAGCCCCAAACTTCGACTCATTTTTAAAGATCTTTAATATCTTAAAACCTATGTATATAACAGAGAACATTCTATTGTCAATGAGATGATTAGTCCGGTTTTCAAAGAATTCTGTCCTGCGAGGCTTAGGAAATGTCCATTCATATATTAATCATAATCATGTTCATAACTGATAAATCGCGTCAACGATTTCACCAAGTTCGGAGTAAACATGATACATTTGAGGTAGGTGCCTACAAACCATCAGTAGAAAACTGGTGTCATTTATATCTTGCACCAGATTACCATTTTGGTTCACCATAAGCAAAATAGATGGTCCATGTATCATAAGCTTATATACGAGCGAAAACGTTGAACGCCTGGTATTTAACTTCCTAGCTCCGGCTTTCTCAGAAAGATTCAAGTTGTAGGAAGGCCAAATAGGCCCGGCCCATAACTGCACCGTCACACTAATACATCGCCTCAGAATTCCTTCGAAATTGTCAAGTAAAACCACATGAGATCCCAAAACTTCAATTTAAACCATGGAACATGACACAAAACGCAATGATAGTCTAATGATCAACAAAATCAAGCACTGATTCAGCGGGAGTCATGTTTTCTGGGTGATTTCGTCAGGGAATGCCCACATTCCCCAAATAGCACTGGTCTGCAGTGCCAGTGTCAAGCCGTGCAAGCTGAATGCTGGTACTTGCGTGGTTCTAACAATAAGGTAAATGTAGTGTACCATAAAGAAGAATGCTTTGTTTTCTACAATTGCGATTAAATGAGCTAAAGAGATAAATCTGGAATATATCATCTGTCAAAATTATAGATATGCGCATAATTTTCGATAAGCTATGTATGTATTAATGTTTGTCAAATTTAAAACCTGCACTGTAGTATATAGTAAAGCTCTGCAGTACTATAGGCTATACTATGACTTCGAAGCAATGCAACGAACTTCCGCGAATTTCTCATATTCTACACGTAACTAACGCTCGCGTTCTGATCTTTTCACACGATGCATACCCTTGGCTATATCACGAAACTGTACAAATATCCATATCGTGCGATAGATATTGCACAAGACTTAACAATTATCTGTTATTTACTTTTCATAGTCGCTTCTCATAATGTACGATGATGGCTTAGTTTTTCGGATCTTAAAAGGTTATCATGTGAGTACTAAGTCGTATCAGGTCCATTCTCCGATAAATGTAATTAAAGATTTTAGAGCCCCAAACTTCGACTCATTTTTATATATTTAAAATATCTTAATCCGGTAAAACCTACGTTTTTAGAACATTTCTATTGTCAATGAAATAATTAGTCCGGTCTTCAAATAATTCGGTCTTGCGAGGAAATGCCCATTCTATCAATCATGTTCATAGCAGTTAAATCGCGTCAACGATTTCACCAAGTTCGGAGTAAACAAGGTACATTTGCCTACAAACTAGAAAATTAACTGGTGTCATTTATATCTTGCATCATCTTACCATTTCGGTTCACCATAATCAAAATAGATGGTCCATATATACGAGCGAAAACGTAAAACGCCTGGTATTTAACTTCCTACGGCTTTAAGTTGCAATAAAAGCCAAATATCGCGACCCATTAAACTGAACCAGAGATGTAAACTGCACAAGACCAATTCATATACATCGCCTCAAAATTGCTTCGAAATTGTCAAGTAAAACCAAACGAGATCCCAAAACTACAATTTAAACCACGGAACATGCATGTTGCAAGACGCAATGATCAACAAAATCAAGCACTGATTCGCGGGAGTCATGTTTTCTGGGTGATTTCGTACTTCTTGTAGGGCAGGGAATGCCCACATTCCCCAAATAGCACTGGTCTACAGTGCCAGTGTCAAGCCATGCAAGCTGAATGCTGGTACTTGCGTGGTTCTAACAATATTAAGGTAAATGTAGTGTACCTAAAGAAGGATGCTTTGTTTTCTACAATTGCGATTAAATGAGCTAAAGAGATAAATCTGGAATATATCATATGCCAAAATTATAGATATGCGCGTAATTTTCGACAAGCTATGTATGTATTAATGTTTGTCAAATTTAAAACCTGCACTGAATATAGTAAAGCTCTATGGTACTATACTAAATGACTTCGAAGCAATACAACGAATGTCCGTGAATTTCTCATATTCTACACGTAACGCTCGCGTTCTGATCTTTTCACACGATGCATACCCTTATATCACGAAAATAAGTACAAATATCCATATCATGCGATAGACATAGTACAAGACTTAACCATTATCTGTTATTTACTTTTCATAGTCGCTTCTCATAATGTACGATGATGGCTTAGTTTTTCGGATGTTGTTTAAACCTTTCAGTAGAAATAGCAAGAAATAAACGGTAAAAAGGTTATCACGTGAGTGCTAAGTCGTATCTGCGCAATTACGACTTCGTTGCATTCGCAGCCTTTCCAAGTTAAGTAGTGCAATAAGTCATAGCTACGCTAAATTACAAGTAGTTAATTATTTTTTAATTAGTTGGTTAAAGGCACTATCAGTAATTTGCTAAATCGAACAAATCGAAAATCAGATTTTTGCATGTCTGTAACAAGTACAGGTACCCTTACATATCCGGCACATGATAAGACCAGAAGCAGCTTAGTAAGGACAGAATCTGATATTTTAGTCATTACTGTCCATACGGACACTTACTGCTACACATTGAATGGAGATTCATATATTTGAACACAGCCGTTTTCTTCCTTTTCTGACAATTCTTCAGATGGAAATGTAACTTAAGAGAATTCTACAGACTTATCTTGCACTTTTAAGATATTTCTACAAATTTCAAATATTTCGACTCTTCCAAGTGAATCACTGATAGTGTCTTTAAGTAGAGGCTGAAATATTCATTATGTATCATGTAAAATATTGTATACTTTCATGTTATGCAGAAGTCGCTTTAATTTAAGCATTTACTGCTTAAAGGTGTCCCACCCGATGACAACATGAGATTACAACATATACTTTTCACGGTTTGATATTAAAGAAAGGCCATCACCAACGTACCTTAATTCCAAAATTTATAGTACCTTTTTAATATGAGTGGTATTTTGTGTATTACATTAGCCTATAATTTACTGTACTAATAATTTCCGGCAACAATAAACAACCCGTATTTATACTTGAGTATCAAAATGGTAAAGAGTTCCGCCAACATATTTTAAAGGTGAAATGAGAAAAATACAAGCTTTCTAATGATACCAAAATCCCAGGTTCGATGGTGTGAGTGGTGGCGTCAAGTTGAGGATCTGGTAGTAATAGTAACCCTTTTAACAATGAGACACAGAAATGTTTCTGAAAAACCGATAATGTACAGCGACTTTGTTGCATTCACATGGCGAGCCTACTCCTAATGAATAAAATAACGAAAATATAATCAAAAGTTGGATTTTACTTTTACTTTCCAAATTCACAAGATTCTAGTTCCAGATAGGACGCTGTATTATTTTGTCACTCTTTTTGATAGCAATTTTACTATTCCCAAACGCGATATCTGTTTTAAAAGATATATTACATACAATACG